>WOXC01004194.1:0-237973 GCA_011680675.1 Gymnobelideus leadbeateri | reverse complement strand
AGCCATGCAATTGCCCATTATTACTAATGAAGCTAAAAATGGGGTCCTCTTTTTTCACCATAACATCACTCTGTTGACTCATTTTGAGCAAGGAAATCATAAGAGAGTAGTCAAAAAGAATGACCTTAGACTACTTGGCTGTCTTGACTCCATCACTGACCTTACACAATCTAAGGCAACTTACTTTACTAGAAATGAGGTATCTATACGTCATTTATACTGTCTATGCTTCCCTAATTTAGAAATGTTTATTCTCTTAGGTGTTATGGTATATCTCTTAATTCATAAAATGAAGTAAACAGAAAGTTTTCTTTTTTTTTACTTTACCATCTATAACCCATTCTAGAATCTTCCCTTTTTTTCCTTAGAGAAAAGGGAAAAGAGACATAAATTGCCCCCTTTCCACCTAACCATATCCTTGAGCTACCCTAGACAAGGCTCATTATTAAAAGGCCCTATATACTACTTCATTCTCTTACTGTTCCAGAGACAATTTTTCTATAAGAGATAGTGACACCTAGAAATAAGAATAAGGGTAATTCCCCACCTCCCCTTACAGTTAACGTATTCTAAGTGTTAGATCTTCAACTACTTCCTTTGCTGCTTCTACTTAGATATTCTCTAAGGCAAGTTCAAAGTAAAGGGATTCTGGGAAGATAAATAAGCAGCAAAAACCTCCTAATTGGCCTATTTGGTCTTGCTTTGGCAGTGTTTGGGGAGTAGACAGATGTTTTGAGAAGTACAAGAGAGACTCTTTGTAACCACTCTATTTTTCACTTCAGATATATGTATAGGTGCTTAAGGCAGAGTGATTCAAGTGCCCAGACTAAAGGATCTTGGAAGACAATAGTGTGCCAGGAGCCTGAGCTTCTTAAAGTACTATACCAAGCTACTCAACTAACTCTTTGAAAAAGACAGATGCTTGACCAGTTTCCATAGTCAAAGACAAAGGAAATCAGCAAAACAAAATTGGGTATTTCTTTCTAAGGAGACAGATGAATTTGAATTGAAAAGGAATACAGAGGTCATCTACAGTAGCCTACTCCCATCATTTTAACTGATGAACACACAAAGATCCAGAAGGATTAACTAATTCAGCTAAAGTTATGCAGACTGTAAGAATCAGAGGTCCAGGTCCTTTGACTCCAAATCCAGAATTTTATTCACTGTATCACACTGAGAATAGTGGAAATTAAAAAGCAGAATGTGTAATTATGTGTATGTGTTTGCCTTTGTATGTCTAAATATGTTTGAGTATGTGTGCATTATGGGAGTGTAGTGATCATCACCTGTTTGTTTTAAGTCAAATATGGATTTTTTTCTCTCTTTTTCATGGGATATTCAGATTACTGCTCCAGAACTGAAAAGTTTACCAGAAGACATCATAGTCCAACTGTATCATTTTACACTTCAAGAAACCATGACTCAGGGGTGGAGCCAAGATGGGGGAACAGAAGCAATAACTTTTGTAAGCTCCTCTGTGAATCCAGTCACTAAATTTTAAAAAGTGAATCTGAATGGATTTTGGAGTGTCAGAATCCACTGGGGAACAGAGTGTGGCAGAATCCAGACCCAGAAAGTGTCCACATAGGTTGGGGCAGGGGTAGGGCAGAGCATGCAGGAGCTGCAGTAGCTCAGATTAGAGAGCAGACTACAGCAGGGAGAGAAGGAGCCCCAGCCATCATACTCACCCACCCCAAGGACAATTCTCAGCTGTCTCACCAGCCTTTCACCACAGTATGGGAGGATCTGTCAGAGCTGATCTGTCAGAGACAGCAGATTCTCCTGGGGCTACAAACCCCTTACCTGATTTTCCAGGGACAAGGATGGCAAAGTAAACTCTGGCTGCTCCAATTTCCCCCTCCCTCACCAAGAAAACCCAGAGATAAATGTCCCACACAGAGAAAAATCCTGAGATAGCAGAGACAGCCTCAGGCTTAGGAGTCATGGGGAAAAGGTGTAACTGAGGCAGTAAGGAGTCTGAAGAGAAGAGCAGGAGGGGTCCCAACGAGCCCCAGTTCACCTGACCAGCAAAAGGCTTCCTGAGCTGTAGCCAAGGGGCATGGAGGCAGAAATATGAAGAGGCCAGACCACTCCTCCCCACAAATTACTCTGTGAGCCTCAGGGTAACTCAGGGGAAAGAATGAGAATCCTGGCCTTGGCTTTAATCTAGACAACCAGAGGTTACAGCACATAAAGCCAACAACCAGGCACCTAGCTCCCAGCCTGAGAAGCTTGGGTCAGAGCCTTCTATACTCCAGGAGCAGAAATACACTTTAAAGGAAAGGAAATAGGCAATTACGATGGAAATTGTAATTTGTAATTGTAATTGTAACAGAAGCAAAGGCAAGACAAAAGACAATAGAATCTTATTATTCTAAATGAGAAGAATAACTTTCAGGAAACAACATGGACACTGTGTCCATGCCTGAGACCACAGATAGAAATATGAACTGGTTTCAAGCCCAAAAAGCATTCTTGGAGGAGCTCAAGAAAGATTTTAAAAGCCAATTTAAGGAGATAGAAGATAAATTTAAATCTACAGTGACCAAATTGGAAAAAAAAGTCTTACTGAAGAAAACAAATCTTTAAAAAGTAAAATTAGTGAACTAATTGGAGAAAATACCTCCCTAAAAACTAACCAAAGAGAATAATTCACTAAAATTAGAATCAGTCAAATTGAAGCTCAAGACTCTATGATACACCAAGAATCAATCAAACAAAACATGAACATTGAAAAATTGGAAGGGGGGTGGCAGAGGGGGAAGGGGGAAGACAAGATGGCAGAGTAGTAACAGTACTTCCTCAGTGCTCATAAAAATGATAATTGTAACTGATGAAACTTTTCTCAGTATGAAAATAGTTGAAGAAGTGTATATGGGCATATGAATACGTATATGAATGTGTGTATATATGTTTACAAGTATACATACTTAGAGGGCACAGGTCAAATTTAATAGGAAGGGAGTGAAATTAAGAGGTGAAATAGGAATATAACAAGAAGAGATGGGGAGAGACAGATTGGGGTAAACTATCTCATATAAAAGAGGAAATGGCGAATGGTTGCAAAGGAGGGGAAGAACAGGAAGGCAAAAAGGAAAAACCGTATTCTCATTGAATTTGGATCAGGGAGAGAATGACATGCATACTAAATAGAATGTCTCACATTACAGGAGAGTAGAGAGGAAGGGGATGAGAGGAGGGATGATGGAAGAGAAAGCAGGAGGGAAGAAGGAAGGGAAGTTGGAAGCAGGCATTTTTGAAAAGGAACAGGATCAAAGTATTGAAGAGACCAAGTGAGAGGTGGGAGAGTAGGGAGGGAAATATAGTCAGTCTTTTACAATATATCTACTATGGTAATGTTTTGCATAGCTAAACATGTACACATATACTGAATTGCTTATCTTCCCAGTAAGGGTGGGTTACAAGGGAGGAAGGGAATGAATTTGGAATTCAAAGTTTTAAAATTAAATGTTTAAAATATGTAAATACTATTATTGATACTATTTTACATATAATTGGGAAATAAGATATACAGGCATTGGGGCACAGAGATTCACCTTGCCCTACTGAAAAAGTCTAAGGGGGTATAGGAGAAGATATGGGAGAGAGCAGATGGGATGAGGGGATATCCTGTAGGACTGCTATTCTGGAGTGGGGAAAAGGGAAACATGGGGAAAAAATTGTAACTCAGAATCTGGCAGAAATGAATGATGTAAACCAGAAGTTAATGAAGCATTTGGAAAAAAAAAAAAGAAAAATTGAGAGAATGTGCAAAATATCACACTGGAAAAAGAACTGACCTGGAGAACAGATCCAGGAGAGATAACAAGAATTATTTGTCTACTGGAAAGCCACGATGAAAAAAGTAGCCTGGACAACATCCTCCAAGATATTGTCAAAGAAAACTGTCCTGATATCCTAGAATCAGAAGGTAAAATAGTTATCAAAAGAATTCACCGGTCTTCTCCTACAAGAGATCCCAAATTCCAAACTCTAAGAAATATATAGCCAAATTCCAGAATTACAAGATTAAGGAGAAAATATTGCAAGCAGCCAAAAAGAAATAATTCAAGTATCTTGGAACCACATTCAAGATTGCACAGGACCTAGCAGCTTTTACATTATAAGATCTGAGGCATTGGAATTTGTTGTTATTGTTATTATTATTATTATTGATTTTTGGAGGGCAATTGGGATTAAGCAACTTGCCCAAGGTCACATGGCTAGGTTTTTGTATGTGTGTATGTTAAGTGTTTGAGGCCGGATCCAAAACTCAGGTCCTTCTGACTCCAGGGCTGATGCTCTACTCACGGCACCACCTAGCTGCCCCTGAAATTTGTTATTTTGTAAGGCAAATGAGCTAGGACTTCAACCGAAGATTAACTACCTGGCAAAACTGAGCATGGCCATTTAATGAAATAAGGGACTTCCAGACTTTTCTGATTAAAAAGCCAGAGTGCAATGAAAATTTTGATCTCCAATTACAAGACTCAAGAAAGACAAAAAAATAAACAAGGAAAACACACACACACACACACACACACACACATACACAAATGCACACACATGCACATAACTTGGGATCCAATAAGAGCAAAATGTTCCCATACATGAAAATCTGATAACTGTGAATACTGAAATTTATATGATTATCATTATCTTTAAAATGGTTATACATAGATAGAGGGTGTGGGTATAAATGAACTAATCTGATGATATAAAAAGAAAAACCTTATTAAGGGGGTAAAAGGGACTATAATAGGATAAAAGGAAAGGATGAGACAGAAAAAGGTAAATTATGCCATAAGAAGAGGCATAAAAACACACTATAGCCAAGAGGAAGGAAAGAAGGAGAGGAATGTCATTTGAACATTATTCTCACTGATTTTGGTTCAAAAGGGGATCAACATAGTCAGTTAAGTTTAAGATTATAACTTGAAAGGACATAAAAACACATTAAATAGAGGGAAAAGAGGGAGGAAGAGGAGCACTGTATGGAATTTACTCTCATTGCTTTGGGGTCAAAGGGGGAATGACATACTCTGAAAAGTATAAAAATCTATTGTGTCCTATGGGCAGCAGGAGGGCAAGGGGGTATGAAAAGCAGGGAATTGGAAGGGAGGTGAATAGTAGTAAGGGGAGAGGTTAGGTCACAGGGAGGGAATACTGAGAGAAGTAGTGGTCAAAAGGAAATCCCTTAAGGAGGGGAAGGGAGAAGGAAGAAACAAAAATATAAGCAGGGGAGGGAATAGGATGGAGAGAAAGATACAGATAGTAATCATTACTATGGGATGAACTCCCCCATTAAACAGAGACAGATAACAGAATGGGTTAAGAACCACAATCCTACAATATAATGTTTACAAGAAACACATTTGAAACAAAGGGATACCCCCAAAATAAAGGTAAAAGGCTGGAGTGGAATATATTATGCTTCAGCTAAAGTAAATAAACCAGTGGGAGCCATCCTTATCTCAGATAAAGCAAAAGCAAAATTAGATCTAATTAAAATAGATAAGGAAGGAAACTATATCTTGCTAAAAAGCACTATCAAAAACAAAGCAATATCATTACTTAACATATATGCACCAAGTGGTATAGCATTCAAATTCCTAGAGGAGAAGCTAAGGGAATTAGAGGAAGAAATAGATAGCAAAACTATACTAGTAGGGGACCATGATCTCCCCCTCTCTGAACCTGATAAATCTATGCTCAAAACAAACAAGAAAAAAGTAAAGTAGGTGAATAGAATTTTAGAGAGTGTAAGTATGACAGATCTCTCAAGAAAACTGAATGGGCATTAAAAGGAATATACATTCTTCTCAGTGGTTTAGGGCAGATACTAAAAAATCAACCATGTACTAGGGCATAAATACCTCACAATTCACTGCAGAAAGCCAGCAATATTAAATGCATCCTTCTCAGGTCATGATGCAATAAAAAGTCATATGCAATAAAGGGCCATAGAAAGATAGACTAAAAACTAATTAGAAATTAAAATATTTAATCCTAAAGAATGAGTGCGTTAAGAAAGAAATTACAGAATTATAGAAATTATAGAATTATAGAATTTCATTCAAGAGAATGAGAATAATGAGACAACATACCAAAATTTGTGAAATGCAGTGAAGGCAGTTATTAGGGGAAGTTTTATATCCTTGAGTGTATACATGAATAAATCACAGAAAATGGAAGTCAGTGTATTGGTTACACAATTGAAAAAGCTAGAAAAAGTATCAATTGAAAATTCCCAGTTCAATACTGAATAGGAAATAATGAAAACCAAAGAAGAGATTAATAAAATTGAAATTAGAAAAACTATTCAATTAATTACTAAAACTAAAAGCTGATTTTATGAAAAAAACATTAACATTCATATACCCTTAATCAATATGATAAAAAAGAAGAAAACCAAATTATGAGTATCAAAAATGAAAAGGGTAGATCTACCTCAAATGAAGAGGAAATGAAAACAATAATTAGGAATATTTTGCCAAATTGGATGCACATAAATTTGACAAACTTAGGGAAATACATGAATATTTACAAAAATATAAGTTTCCCAGATCAATTGAAGAGGAAGTAAATTACTTAACCCCATCTCAGAAAAATAAATTGAACAAGCCATCAGTGAACTCCCTAGGAAAAATCTCCAGGGCCAGATGGATTTACTGATGAATTCCATTAAACAATTAAAGAACAATTGATTTCAAATACTCTACAAACTACTTGGGAAAATTAGTAAAGAAGGGGTCCTAGCAAATGATTTTTATGACACAAATATGGTACTGATACGTAAATCAGGAAGAGATAAAAAAGAGGAAGAAAATTATAGACCAATTTCCCTCATGAATATCAATTCAAAAAATTTAAATAAAATATTAGCAAAAAGACTTGCTATTGAATTTCATTAGAAATATACAAGAACACTGAGGATTTATGTGGATTTATTTTATATCCTGAAAGAGTCAACAGCCTGACTGAGGACAAAAGAGTCTCAAAAAGGCAATGAGGAGAAGAATGCCTTAAAAAGCTGAATTACCAGATGGAAAAAGAATCTCAAAAGCTCACTGAAGAGAATCATTCATTTAGAATTAGATTGGAGCAGGGGGGCGGAGCCAAGATGGCAGAATAGAAACAGCTTTTCCAAGCCACTCTGCCCTCAGATTTCCTCCAAACTATGTAAAAGGGGACTCTGAACAACTTCTGGAACCCCAGCACCCACAGAACGACAGAGAGAAGCTAATCTCCTGCAAAGGAAAGCCCAGCAGCCCTGCAGAAAGGACCAGCGCAGTGGTTTGGGAGCCAGCAGCATGCAGGATGTGGGGAGCTGGTAGTGAGCAGGATGCGGGGAGCCAAGCCCAGGTCCACTTGAGCCGCGGTTTTAGCCCCAGGAAGACCAGGCCAGCAACTGGCTGGAGGGACCCCAGAACACCAGCACCTGTGGTGATTCCAGAATTATCAACATAGACATGCCTAGGAAAAAGTGAGAGGTTAGTGCCCTATGGACTTTGGGACCATTATTTGGGGAATGCATCAGCTTCCTCCCCTGGGGGCTAGAACCACCTGAGGACACACGCCATTTTGTAGTTTTCAGAGGCACCTCCAGTTCCTGGCCTGCGAACTGTAGGGAGATCCAGCTATCAGTCTTGGTAGGTAATCACTCTTGCTTTAACCTTCCTGGTGATCTGGGGTGGAGGTTGTGGGTGGGTTTCCAGTTAGCCAGAAACAGAAGTTGTCCCCCACACGTTTGGGACAAAAATTCCCCTGTCTGTCGACAGAGCCATTGTGTGGCAACAAGCACAAAAGTCAAGTAAATAAGTGGCAACATGCCAAGGCAAAGGAAACAAATTAAACAGAAAAATGCAACCCTAGACTCTTACTTTGGGGGCAAGGAGGGTCAAACATGGAGCGGGAAGAGGACTGTGAGGTCAGAAGTCCTGCTCCAAAAGCCCCAGGGGAAAACATGAGGGGGTTGCAGGCCACAGAGGACGTTAAGAAAGAATTTAAAAATCAAATAAGAGAAGTGGAGGAAAAATTGGAAAGAGAATTGAGAAGGATGCAGGAAAAGTATGAAATGAAGGTCAACAGCCTGACTGAGGAAAACAACACCTTAAAAAATAGACTGACTCAAATGGCAAAGGAGGCCCAAAAGGGCAATGAGGAGAAGAATGCCTTAAAAAGTCGATTTGCCAGATGGATAAAGAATCTCAAAAGCTCACTGAGGAGATTCATTCCTTCAGAGTGAGACTGGAGCAAATGGAAGCTAATGATTTTATGAGAAATCAAGATACTGTTAAGCAGATCCAAACAAATGAAAGAGTAGAAGGCAATGTGAAATATCTCATGGGAAAAACCACTGACCTGGAAAATAGATCCAGGGGAGACAATTTAAAAATCATTGGACTACCTGAAAGCCATGATCAAAGAAAGAACCTAGAAATTACCCTTCAAGAAATTCTCAAGGAAAATTGCCCTGATGTTTTAGATTCAGAGGGCAAAATAGAGGTTGAAAGAATCCATCAATCACCTCCTGAAAAAGATCCCAAAAAGAAAACTCCCAGGGATGTTATAGCCAGGTTCCAGAATCCCCAGATCAGGGACATACTACTACAAGCAGCCAGGAAAAAACAATTTCAATATTGTGGAAACACAATGAGAATAGCACAGGACCTGGCAGCTTCTACACTGAGGGATTGAAGGGCATGGAATATGATATTCCAGAGGGCAAAAGAGCTGGGAATGAACCCAAGGTCACCTACCCAGCAAAACTGAGTATTTTGTGTCAGGGGAAAATATGGTCATTCAGTGGAATAGAGGACTTTCAAGCACTCTTGAGGAAAAAACCAGAATTGAATAGAAAATTTGACATCCAAGACACAAGAAGCAAGAGATGCCTGAGAAGGTAATCAGGGAAAAGAAATCAAAATGAACTTCTCAAAGTTGAACTATTTACATTCCTATATGGAAAAACAATAACTATGACTGAGGAAATCTTTCTCACTATGAAAATAATGGAAGAAGGGTGTATGATCATGTGAATACATATGTGTGTGAATGTGTGTATATATGGTTACAGTTATACATGGATAGAGGGCATAGGTTGAATTTCTTGGGAAGGGAGGATACTCAAGGGGTGAAGTTGTGAGGTGAGAGAGGAAAGTGGCAGGAGAAGATGGGGAGAGACAGGGTGGTGTAAACTATCTCATGTAGAGGAAGCAGGGGGAAGTGGTTGCAGGGGAGGGGAAGAATAGGAAGGCAAAAAGGCGAAACCACTTTCTCATTGAATTTGGTTCAGGGAGAGAATGACATACATACTAGGTGGGACATCTCAACCTACAGCAGCATGGAGGGAAGGGGGAGGAGAGGAGGGATGATGGATGGGAGGGCATCCTTGTGGGGAGGGGAGGTTCGAGGTAACCACTATGGAAGAGGGACAGGATCAAGTGGGGAATGGACCAGGTGGGGGATGGTATTAGTAGGAAGGAATTATAAGCAGCCCTGTACAATATATCTACTATGGTAATGTTTTGCATAGCTAGACATGTACAACATATACTGAATTACTTATCTCCCCAGAGGAATGGGTGACAAGGGAAGAAGGAAATGGATCTGAAATTCAAGGTCTTAAGATGAAATGTTTCAAATATATATAAATACTATTATTAACACTCTTTTGCTTGTAATTGGGAGATAAGATGTGCAGGCATTGGGACACAAAGATTCACCTTCCTCTAATGGAGAGGTCAAAGGGGGCATGGGAGAAGATATGGGAGCGAGCAGATTGGAGGAAGCGATATCTTGCAAGACTGCTGTTCTGGGAGGGTGGGTAGGGAAAAGCCGGGTGGGGGGGAACGATTGTAACTCAAAATCTGGCAGAAATGAATGATGTAAAACAGAAGTTAATAAAGCATTTGTTTAAATTTAAAAAAAAAAGAAAAAAAAGAATTAGATTGGAGCAAATGGAAGCTATTGACTTTATGAGAAATCAATATGTTATTAAACAGATCCAAACAAATTTTTAAAATAGAAGGCAATGTGAAATATCTCATTGCAAAAAACCACTGACCTCGAAAACAGATCCAGGAGAGATAATTTAAAAAGAAACTGGGGCTAATGGAGATTAGGTGACTTGTTTCCATTTTATAACTAGTTAGCATCAGATGTATGATTCAAACCTGGGTCTCTGATCTAGTGCTCTCTTCCCTATATCAAGCTATATTCCATAACAGAATTCCTGATCTTAAGTGTAGAATCTATCACTTACCAATCAGTCATTCAATCAATAAGTATTTAAGTGTCTACCATATGACAGGCACTATGCTAAGCAATGGAGATACAAAGAAAGGCAAAATTCTCGTTGTGAGCACCTCACAAGCTAATAGTGTAGAAAAGAGGAAAACAGCTATGTACATATAAGCTATACATAGAAAAGGACCTGCAAACATATCCTGGAGAAACGTCGTTTAATCATAATTTTAAAGGAAATCAGGAAATTTAACAGTTGAAGGTGAAGAGAAAGAGCATTCCAGTCATTTACAAGAAAAAATAAAATGTATGAAGATGAAAGTTGAATTGTCATGTGCAAGCAAATAGTAAGTTATCCAATACAAACACATGTAGAGTATTTGATAAAACTTGAAGTGTAAGGAAACAAAGCAACATGAATTAACTAAGAGCTTACTATGTATCAAGCTCTATTCTAAATACTAAGGACACAAATATCAGCAAAAAGAAATGGGAGGAAACCAAGCAGACTATGAAGGTACTCCTATGGTGAAATGATGCTAAAATCTATAAAGTCAGAAGTACAGCACAAGAGGAATGAAGGATGAGTGGGAGAATCTTTCCAAATAAAGGCAAATAAAGGCATAACTGGGAAAGAAATGAAGGTTGGATAACCTGGGCCTATCTCCAAAATGGAGGACCTACCTAGGAGGCTAGGAGAGAGATGAATTTTCCAGATTAGGAAGGCCTTAGGAAGGAGATACCAGTCTGAGTGAGACCACAATAGAGGCATGATATAAAAGTCCAGAAAATTAGAATTAGAACTTCGAATGCCAGAAGTTTTTTTTTTTTTTTTTGGTTTGTTTTTTTTTTTTTTTTTATCCTGGAGGTAATAGGAAGCCATTGGAGTTTAAGGAGTGTAGGGTGACATGGCTCCTGTGTTTTAAGAAATTTAATTTGGTAGCTGAGAAAAATTGAATTATAGAGGAGATAATGAAAGGAGAACAATTCAAAGGCTATTGTGATTGTTCAAGGAAGAAGGTAGTAAGGAGATTAAGGATGTCAGGAGTATTGATGTCTCAATAGCCTTAATAAAGTTGATAAGTACTAAATTGGGGATTTTCAATTTGTTCTTTTTCTAACTTTTCCAATTGCATGTCCAATTCATTGACCTCCCTTCTCTCTGCTTTACTTAAATATGCACTCAGGGATATAAAACTTCCCCTGAGAATCCCACAAATTTTGGTATGTTGTCTCATTATTATCATTCTCTTGAATGAAATTATTGATTGTTTCTATAATTTCTTGTTTGACCCACCAATTTTTTAGGATTAAATTGTTTAATTTCCAATTAGTTTTTAATCTATCTTTCCCTGGCCCTTTATTGCATATAATTTTTATTGCATCATGATCTGAGAATGATGCACTTAAGATTTCTGCCTTTCTGCACTGGATTGTGAGGTTTTTATGCCCTAGTACATGGTCTATTTTTGAGTATGTACCATGTACTGCTGAAAAGAAAGTAAATTCCTTTTTATCCCCATTCAGTTTTCTCCAGAGATCCATCATGTCTAGTCTCTCTAAGATTCTATTCACCTCCTTAATCTCTTTCTTGTTTATTTTGAGGTTAGATTTATCGAGTTCAGAGAGGAGGAGATTAAGGTCCCCCACTAGTATAGTTTTGCTATCTATTTCTTCCTCTAATTCCTTTAACTTCTCCTCTAGGAATTTGGATGCTATACCACTTGGTGCATATATATTAAGCAGTGATATTGCTTCATTCTCAATGGTGCCTTTTAGTAGGATATACTTTCCTTCCTTATCTCTTTTAATTAGATCTATTTTTGCTTTTGCTTTATCTGAGATAAGTATTGCTACCCCTGCTTTTTTTTTAAGCAATTGGGGTTAAGTAACTTGCTCAAGGTCACATGGCTAGGTTTTTGTCTGTGTGGATTAAGTGTTGGAGGCCGGCTCCGAACTCAGGTCCTTCTGATTCCAGGGCCGGCTCTCTATTCACTGCGCCACCTAGCCACCCCACCCCTGCTTTTTTTTTACTTTAGCTGAGGAATAATAAATTTTACTCCAACCTTTTACCTTTACCCTGTGGGTATCCCTTTGTTTCAAATGTGTTTCTTGAAGACAGCATATTGTAGGATTATGGTTTTTAATCCATTCTGCTATCCGCCTCTGTTTTATGGGAGAGTTCATCCCATTCACATTCACAGTAATGATGACTATCTGTCTCTTCCCCTCCATCCTATTCCCTCCCCTGTTTATGTTTTTGTTTCTTCCTTCTTCCTTCCCCTCCTTGAAGTTTTCCCTTTTGACCGCCCCCTCCCTCAGTGTTCCCACCAAGTGACCCCCCTTCTTAACCTACCCTCTCTCCGTACTACTATTTCCCTTTAGTCTCCCCCTTTTCACCGCCTCCCTTACCCTCCCACTATCTATAGGACACAATAAATTTTTATACTTATCAGAATAAATTACACCCCGTTTGATTCCAAACCAATGAGAGTAAATTTCAAACAGTGCTCCTCTCCCTCCCTCCTTTTCCTCTATTTAATGAATTTATGTGTCTATTCACGTTAGAATCTTAAACTTCTCTGATTAATTTGATCCTTCTTTGAACCAGAACCAGTGAGAATAGTGTTTAAATGATGTTCCTCTCCCTCTTTCTTTCCCCTCTTCTATAGTGTGTTTTGATGCCTCTTCAGATGGCATATTTTACCTTTTCTTAGCTCATCCTTTCCTTTTTCCCATTACAGTACCTTTGATCCCCTTAATAGTCTTTTTTTTTAGACTCCATGTTAGTGCATTCATACCTACACCCTCTAAGTGTAACCCTTTTGCAGGTCATGATAATCATAAAGATTTCGAATAATGAGTTATCAGCTCCACATATAGGGATGTGAACATTTTGCTCTTGTTGCATCCCATGTAATGAGCATGTGTTTGTGGGTGTGGGTGTGTGCACTTCTGCCTGTGTGAGTCTATGTTACCCTTGTTTACCTTTTTATGTCCTTCTGGAGTCTTGTAATTGGAGATCAAATTTTCCATTGAGCTCTGGCTTTTTCAAAAGTCTGGAAGTCCCTTACTTCATTAAACATCCACCTCCTTGCCTGAAAGATTATGCTCAGTTTTGCCGGGTAGTTAATCCTTGGTTGTAGTGAATTGAAAAAGTTAGAAAAAGAACAAATTGAAAATCCCCAATTTAGTACTAAATTAGAAATATTGAAAACCAAGGGAGAGATTAATAAAATTGAAATTAAGAAAACTATTGAATTAATAAATAAAACTAAGAGCTGGTTCTATGAAAAAATCAACAAAATTGATAGACCCGTAGTCAACATGATAAAAAAAAAGAAAGAAGAAAACCAAATTATGAGTATCAAAAATAAAAAGGGGGAATCTACCTCTAATGAAGAGGAAATCAAAATAATAATGAGGAATTATTTTTCCCAATTGTATGCACATAAATAGGACAATCTTAGTGAAATGGATGAATATTTACAAAAATCACAAATTGCCCAGATTAACTGAAGAGGAAGTGAATTACCTAAATAACCCCATCTCAGAAAAAGAAATCAAACAAGCCATCAATGAACTCCCTAGGAAAAAATCTCCAGGGCCAGATGGGTTCACTACTGAATTCTATCAAACATTTAAAGAACAATTGATTCCAATACTCTACAAACTATTTGGGAAAATTAGTGAAGAAGGAGTCCTACCAAACTCTTTCTATGACACAAATATGGTACTGATTCCTAAATCAGGAAGAGATAAAACAGAGAAAGAAAATTATAGACCAATTTCCCTCATGGATTTAGATGCAAAAATTCTAAATAAAATATTAGCCAAAAGACTCCAACAACTTATCACAAAAATAATACACCCTGATCAGATAGGATTCATTCCAGGAATGCAAGGATGGTTTAATATTAGGAAAACCATCAGTATAATTGAGCATATCAACAATAAAACTAGCAGAAACCACATGATCATCTCAATAGATGCAGAAAAGGCTTTTGACAAAGTACAACATCCATTCCTATTAAAACACTAGAAAGTATAGGAATAAATGGAGCCTTCCTTAAAATAGTTGATAGCATCTATTTAAAACCATCAGCAAGTATTATATGCAATGGGGATAAACTAGAGGCCTTTCCAATGAGATCAGGAGTGAAACAAGTGTGTCCACTATCACCCCTCTTATTCAATCTGGTACTAGAAACACTAGCAGTAGCAATTAGAAAAGAAATAGAAATCAAAGGAATCAAATTAGGCAAAGAAGTGACCAAGCTGTCACTCTTTGCAGATGATATGATGTTATACTTAGAGAATCCTAGAGAATTAAGTAAACAACTACTTGAGACAATAAGTAAATTTGGCAAAGTTGCAGGATATAAAATAAACCCACATAAATCCTCAGCATTCCTGTACATCTCTAATAAAACTCAACAGCAAGAGATAGAAAGAGGAATCCCATTTAAAGTCACTGTAGACATTATAAAATATTTGGGAATCTACTTGCCAAAACAAACCCAGAATCTATATGATCACAACTACAAAACACTTCTCACACAAATAAAATCAGATCTAAATAGTTGAAAAAATATCAATTGCTTGTGGCTGGGTCAAGCTAATATAATAAAAATGACAATTTTACCCAAACTAAACTATATATATAGTGCCATACCAATCAATTTACCAAAAACTACTTTGTAGAGTTAGACAAAATAATAACAAAATTTATTTGGAAAAACAAACGGTCTAGAATATCAAGGGAATTAATGAAAAGAAATGCTAGGGAAGGTGGACTAGCTATGCCAGATCTTAATCTGTATTATACAGCAGCAGTCATCAAAACTGCATGGTACTGGCAGAGGTGTAGAGTAGTGGATCAATGGAATAGATTAGGTGCAGGAGACCCAGCAGTTAATGAATATAGCAATCTATTGTTCAATAAACCCAAAGACCCCAGTTTTGGGGATAAGAATGCACTATTTGACAAAAACTGCTGGGAAAACTGGAATACAGTATGGCAGAAAGTGGGCATAGATCACTATCTAACACCATATACCAAAATCAAGTCTAAATGGGTGCATGATCTAGGTGTAAAGGATGATAATGTAAACAATTTGGGAAAGCAAGGAATAGTTTACCTGACGGATCTGTGGAGAGGGGAAGATTTTAGGACCAAACAAGAATTAGAGAGCATTATAAAATGCAAAATGGATCATTTTGATTACATTAAATTGAAAAGCTTCTGCACAAACAAAGCCAGTGCAACCAAGATCAAGAGGGAGGTGGGAAATTGGGAAAGAATTTTTACAACTTGTGTCTCTGATAAAGGACTCATTTCTAAAATTTATAGAGAATTGAGCCAAATCTATATGAATACAAGTCATTCCCCAATTGATAATTGGTCAAAGGATATGAACAGGCAGTTTTCAGAGAAAGAAATTAAAGATATCTATAAGCATATGAAGAAATGCTCTAAGTCACTATTAATTAGAGAAATGCAAATCAAAACAACTCTGAGATACCACATCTCTCCAGTCAGATTGGCTAAGATGACAAAACAAGAAAGTGACACATGCTGGAGAGGATGTGGACAAATTGGAATGCTAATACATTGCTGGTGGAGTTGTGAACTTATCCAACCATTCTGGAGAGCAATCTGGAATTATGCCCAAAGGATTATAAATAATTTCATACCCTTTGACCCATCCATACCACTTCTAGGGTTATATCCCAAAGAGATCATAGAAGTGGGAGGAAGACCCATATGTACAAAAATATTTTTAGCAGCCCTTTTTGTGGTTGCAAAGAATTGGAAACTAAAGGTGTGCCCATCAATTGGGGAATGGCTAAACAAGTTGTGGTATATGAATGTAATGGAATTTTATTGTGCTATAAGAAACGAGGAGGTGACAGATTTCATAATTACCTGGAGAGACTTATACAAACTGATGCTGAGTGAGAAGAGTAGAATGAGAAGAAATTTGTATCCAATCACAGACATACCATATCTGTGACTACCAACTATGACAGACTGGACTCTTTTCAGCAATGCAGTGATATAAGCCAATCCCGAAAGACTCAAGAAAGTAAGAAATGCGCCATCCAGAGATATAACTATTAAGAACTGAGCCTGAATCCTGATGGAAGAAACTAAATGATCTTGTTCTTATCATTGTTTGGTTTTATTTCTTCCTTACCATCTTTCATCCCACCTAGTACAATATGCCTTTGTAATTGGAATAATGTCTAATATGAATGCATTTGCAGACCCTATACTGTACTATATGCTGTCGTGAGGGGAGGGGGGAGGGAAGTATAGGAAATTTGAAAATCAAGGAACTATGGAATTGAATCTTGTTAACTGAAACTAAACTAATAAATTAATAAAAAAAATTAAAAAAATAAAGTTGATAAGAATGGAGGCTTCGAGAGGGGTAGATTATGAATTTGATTTTGGGCTTGTTGAGTTTGACAAATCTATAACATATCTATTAAAAGAAGCTCAAAGGCAGTTAGTGGAATGGGATTGTAGAGCAGTATTGAGACTAGGACAAGATAAAGTCTGGGATGCATTTGCATAGAGATAATTGGAGCCCTTGGAAGCTGATGGGATCACCATGTGAGAGAGTACAGAGGGAAAAGAGAAGAGTTTCCATGACAGACCTTTGCAGAACACTTTATGTCAGGAGAGTGAGTAGGAAGCGGATTCAACAGAGATTTTGGGACAGTCAGAAAAACAAGAGGAGAACCCAGAGAGAAACGTGTCACAAATTTCAAAAGGATAGGGAATACATAAGAGGAGAAGATGATCAACAAAGGCAAATGCTACAGAAAGATGGAAATGTATAGGAACAGAGGAAAAGTTATTGGATTTATCAAGTAAGAGGAGATACTTTCAGTTGAGTGAAGTAGTTGGAATCCAGATTACAGATAATTTATAATAAAGTTAGAGTAATCTATGAGCAGCTCTGATTAGTGGGAGAGCCAAATGTTAAATTTTCAGGGTAAACACTGACACTTTAGAAATAGGGAGTACCTCTAAATTAAGGCTTGATCTACTGTTTTATTGATTGTCTAAATTTAAGAAAGTATTGATAATGCAAATTAAACTCAAAAGTGCAGGTGGGTGCACCCTTTTTCCCCAAGAAGTCCTTAGTTGTAAAACACTTCCCAGCACACTCTAGCATTGCTCTAGAAACATTGTTTAATCTCAGCAGGAGTGCAGTAGAAGACTCAGGAGAAGATGTCATCACTGGATTAGAAGCCTGTTAGCTGTAGGATGATGATGACGACGATGACGATGATTGTGATGGTGATGATGATGAAGATGACGACAATGAAAACTGGCATTTATATAGCACCTTAAGTTTTGCAAGGTATATAACTGTTACCTCACTTGAGTCTCACAACACCTCAGGATTAAGAAAAAAAAAAACTGACATTTCTATAACTTCCCAAATCAAGCACACACTATGCCAACTAACTGGCAAAGGAAGGAAGGAAGGAAGGAAGTGAACAAACAAATAAATTCTCTTAATCAATTTATTGAGTAGTATCTGAAACTGATGCCATGGATAGTTTCCTGGCTCTTTTTTGATATGTCTTGGTCTTAATTCCATTCCCTATACTGTATGTGACAGTCTTTCTTTTCACCACTTCTTCGACTCACCTTTTATTTTCCTTGTGTTCTCAATTGTACTCTAATACTGGCACATTTTAAAATTTGTGGTCCCATTGTCAGCCCTGTTCATGCTTCCTGTCTCAATGTCCTTCCCAATAATTTTCACCCCCATTGTCCCTACATGTCTATTGAATTCCTATTTCACTTCACTTCAAAGTACACTGTTTTCTCAACGTATAGTTACAAACTTGAGGCCTCAAAAAAACAAACAAACAAACAAACAAAAACAGACAACAAAACCTGTTTATGATTAGGATCAACTTTGTGATTTAAGGTTCTTTCCTTCTTTCCCAGATTTTTTCATCCAAACTTACATAATGCAGATAATCAGAATAATAGTGAACTACCAAATATTTTGTAGACCTATAGAAAATTGTTAGTCATTATCCATGTCCATGGAACTGCCTTATTCACAAATATTTATGGCTAAATGCAGAACAACCTTAGCAGTAAGCAGGCTTTGAGGCAGACATGTAGATGGATAGATAGATAGAGAGAGAGATAGATAGATGAAATACACACACACACACACACACACCCACACACACACACACACACACACACACATATATATAGTTAGATTGACATCAATTGATTCTGTGGATAGAGTATATATAGATTGATATATCCCTATATATGAATGTGTAATTATGATATAACAATACCAATACTACTTGCTAATGCATTATTATTTGCTATTAGCACAATATTTTTGTTATACAATGACAATTATATATACACATATATACATCTCAAGACTGTATACATGTGTGTATCCTAAATGTTCTAACATCTATATATACACATATAAGATGCAAGTGCATATAAATATATACATATAAACATGTGTCATATAAAGGTTTCAGGAAAAAGTTACAGTGGAATAGGATATGATTCCACTAAAAGTTACATAGAAGAGCAATATGACAAGTAGTAGTTGCTCAGCAATTTGAAATATGTATTCTTTACTTATGTGTGCCCTTCTTCAATAAATGAAGACCTCTATCTCCTCCATGCTTTAGTATTTTCTGACAAATGCATACACACACACACACACACACACACACACACACACATACACACACACATAGTATCTCAATGCCACATACAAAGCTGTATACATAGTGCTGGATTTTAGGGTAGTGGGGACAGGCAAAAGACAATCCCTAAATTACATACAATTGCATATATACAAAAAAATCTATATACAGGATGAATAGGAAATAATTAACAGAAGGAAGGCACTGAAGCTAAGAGGGTTGGGGAAGCCTTTCTACAGAAGATGGGATTTTAGTTGGAACTTGGAAGACAGGAAAGTCAGCAGTTGGAGATGAGGAAGGAGATAATTCTAGGCTTAGAACACAGTCAGAGAAGGAGCGCAGAGCTGAGAGATGGAGTGTCTTGTTTGTGGACTAGCCAGGATGCCAGTGTCACTGGATCAGAGAATATATGTCAGGGAGCAAGGTAAAAGAATATTGGAAAGACAGGAAGAGGGTAGCTTGTGAAGGACTTGGAATGCCAATCAGAGCACTTTAGTACTTTGTATTTGCTCCTGCAGGTAATAGGAAACACTGGGGTTCAATGTACAGGGAGTGAAGTGGTGACATGTTTGGAGTTGTGTTTTAGGGGAAAAGAAACAACAAAAATAAAACAACTTTAATGCCTGAATGAATGATGGATTGGAATGGGGAGAGATTTGAGGCAGGCAGATCTTTCAGCAGTTTATTGCAAGGCCTACATGAGGTGATGAGTACCATCAGCTGAGTTGTGGCAGTAGAGAAGGTAGTATATTCAAGAAATCCTGCAAAGGTGAAAGAAACAGGCCTTGGCAACAATTTGAATTTGGCAGGATGATAGTGGGAATCTAGATTGAGAGCCTGAGGGACCGAGAGAATGCTGTTGTCCTCTAACGCAATAAGGAAGGTAGGAGGCAAAGGGAAGGTATGGAGGGGAAATAATGAATCCAACTTTGATTTATTTAATTTGAAATGTCTACTGAACATACAGTTTGAGATGTCTGAAATACTCTTGACAATATAAGATTGGAGGTCAACAGAGACACTGGGGCAGGATAGGTAGATTTGAGAATCCTAAGTATAAAGATGACAATCACATCTATGGGAGCTAATAAAATCACTACATGAAGTAATATAAAGGGAGAAAGAAAAGACAGTCCAGGAGAGAACCCTGAGGGACAAGTATGATTAAAAGAAATAGAGGAATGGTCAGATAGGAGGGCAATCAGGATAATGGGGGAGAGATAGACAGACAGACATGGGGAGAAAGAGATAGACAGACAGAGACAGAGAGATAGAGACAGAGAGAGAGACAGAGAGAGAAAGAGAGACACAGAAACAGAGACAGAGAAAGAGAGACAGACAAAGAGAGAAATACAGAGAGAGAGACAGAGACAGACACAGAGACAGAGAGAGAGAGAGAGAGAGAGAGAGAGAGAGAGAGAGAGAGAGAGAGAATATCTTAAAGTGGATGTCTAAAAGACATCTAAAACCCTAAATAAGAAACTGGGTCTCACCTTCATTATGTGATAAGTCATTAGAGGGATTTATTTGTGCTTTACTTGAAAGCCCTTATTCTTCACTGTACTTCCTTTTCTATTTAGCTTATGGACACTTACTCTCCTCCCTCATCCAATCCCTAATTACTCTGTACTATATACATTACAGTTTAGGCAGGGCTAATTACTGAGCAGAAATGGTGGTTCCCCCTTTTTTTTCCTCTAAGTTTCTTGCTAATTGTTCAGGAAAAGGATTCAGTCACACAGAAGGTGACTTTAACAGGCTAGTATAAGATTCTGTGATTTGACTTATTCCCTTTGTTTTTAGCTCACTGAGTTGAGCACAGTTTGAGATGCCTGTAATTTTAAGAGAAGGAAATTGTTCTAAAATATGCTCATGGGGGGGGGGGGGGCGGGGCCAAGATGGCAGAGTAGAAACAGCATTTCCAATGTGCTCTGCCCCACACAAATTTCAAACAATGTGAAAGGGAGCTCCGAACAACTTCTGGAGCCACAGCACCCACAGAACAGCACAGAGAAGCTAACCTGCTGCTGAGGAAAGCCCAGCAGCCCTGCAGGGAGCAGCCAGTGCAGTGCTCTGAGAGCAGGCAGCACAGCCTGCTGGGAACCGACAGCCCAGCCTGCAGAGCCGAGCCCAGGTCTCGGTTTTAGCCCCAGGGCAGCCGGGCCTTCAGCCAGCTGGTGGAACCCCAGAACACCAGCAATTGTGGCGATTCCAGAATTATCAGCACAGATATGCCTAGGACAAAGTGAGAGGTTAGTGCCCTATGTACTTTGGGACGAGTATTTGTGGAACACGTGGCTTCCTCCCCTGGGGGCAAAAAGCTGCTGAAGAAACAGCTGCACAGAAGCCATTTTGCAGCGTCAGTAGTGGCTCTAGCTCCTGGTCTGCGAACTGTAGGAAGATCTAGCAATCAGTCTGGGGGTTAATCGCTCTCGCTTTAAACTGCCTGGATCTGGATTGTGGTCTGGGGGGGAAGTTTGGGGTGGGTATCCAACTTGCCAGAGTGTGTGGAGGCTTTACAGAGGCCACCCAAATGGCGGAAATTGTGAAGACCCCACGTTTGGGCGGAAGCCCCCCTGTCTAGTGTCAGAGTCCTAATGTGGCAACAAGCCCAAAAATCAAGTAATTAAGTGGCAATATGCCTAGGCAAATGCAACAAAATAAACAGAAAAGTTCAACATTGGACTCCTATTTTAGGGGCAAAGAGGCTCAAAGCATGGAGGAGGACTGTGAGGTCAGAACTCCTGCACCAAAAGCCCCAAATGAAAATACAAGCTGGCTTCAGGCCATAGAGGACCTTAAGAAGCAGGTAAGAGAAGTGGGGGAAAATTTGGGAAGAGAAATGAAAAAGATGCAAGAAAAGTATGAAATGACAGTCAACAGCCTGACTGAGGAAAATAACACCTTAAAAAAATATACTAACTCAAATGGCAAAAGAGACTCAGAAAGGCAATGAGGAGAAGAATGCCTTAAAAAGCCAAATTTGCCAGATGGAAAAAGAATCTCAAAAGCTCACTGAGGAGATTCATTCCTTCAGAGTTAGACTGGAGCAAATGGAAGCTAGTGACTTTATGAGAAATCAAGATACTATTAAACAGATCCAAACAGATGAAAGAATAGAAGGCAATGTGAAATATCTCATGGGAAAAACCACTGACCTGGAAAATAGATTCAGGAGAGATAATTTAAAAATTATTGGACTACCTGAAAGCCATGATCAAAGAAAGAACCTAGAAATCATCCTTAAAGAAATTCTCAAGGAAAATTGCCCTGATGTTTTAGACCCCGAGGGCAAAATAGAGGTTGAAAGAATCCACAGATCACCTCCTGAAAAAGATCCCAAAAAGAAAACTCCCAGGAATATTATAGCCAATTTCCAGAATCCCCAGATCAAGGAGAAAATACTACAAGTAGCCAGGAAGTAACAATTTCAATATTGTGGAAACACAATCAGAATGGCACAGGACCTGGCAGCTTCTACATTGAGGGATAGAAGGGCATGGAATATGATGCTCCATAGGGCAAAAGAGCTGGGAATGAACCCAAGGGTCACCTACCCAGCAAAACTGAGTATCTTGTTTCAGGGGAAAATATGGTCATTGAGTGGAATATAGGACTTTCAAGCATTCTTGATGAAAAAACCAGAGTTGAATAGAAAATTTGACATTCAGACACAAGAAGCAAGAGATGCTTGAGAAGGCAATCAAGGAAAAGAAATCAAAAGGAACTTATCAGAGTTGGACTATTTACAGCCCTACATGGAAAAACAATAACTGTGTTTGATGAAACCTTTCTCATTATGAAAATAATTGAAGAAGGGTACATGGCATATGTTTACAGGTATACATGGATAGAGGGCACAGGTTGAATTTGATGGGAAGGGAAGATTCTTAAGGTGTGAAGTTAAGAGGTGAGAGAGGAAAGTGGCAAGAGGAGATGGAGAGAGACAGGATAGGGCAAACTATCTCATGTAGAAGAGGCAAGGGGAAGTAGTTGCAGGGGAGGGGAAGAACAGGAAGGCAAAAAGGCAAAAGCATATTCTCATTGAAGTTGGCTCAAGGAGAGAATCACATACATACTAAATGGAATATCTTACCCTCACTCACTCCCCTGAGTAGGGGAAAGGGGGATGAGAGGGGAGATGATGGAGGGGAGGGCATTCTGGGGAGAGGGGAGGTTAGAAGTACCCACTATCAAAGAGGGACAGGATCAAAGTAGGGAATGGACCAGGTGGGAGGTGAGACAGGTGGGAGGGAAATATAAGCAGTCTCTTACAATATATCTACTATGGTAATGTTTTGCATAGATATATATTTACAACACATACTGAATTGCTTATCTTCTCAGAGGGAGTGGGTGACAGGGGAGAAAGGGAATGGATCTAAAAATTGAAGTTTTAAAATTAAATGTTTCATAAGATGTCCAGGCAGTGGGGCTTAGAGATTCACCTTGCCCTAATGGCAAAGTCGAAGGGGGTATGGGGGAAGATATGGGAGAGAGCAGATTGGATGAGGGGATATCTGGTGGGACTGCTATACTGGGGTGGTGGGTAGGGAATAAAAGAAAAGAAATTCTCTTAGAAATGTTATCAATAATTTACAACATACTATGGATTACTTTATCAGATCCCTTCCTTGAAAGTAAATTTTGATGGGAAAAGAAATAAACAGAATTAGGATAATACATGCTTCCTATGGGAATTATGAGGTACAGGCTCTGGGAACCCCCTTGAACTGTCCTTGAAATTTTCCCATTTGAGGCATTTGCCTGAGACCATTAGCCTTTAATTATAGGTTGGCCCAACTCCTTTGTCTAGCTACTTCCCATCCTCCCAAAATATCTATACACTCTTGAACTAGCCTAGCCCTCCATTGTCTCATCTCCAGGTAGCCTCCAGCTAACTGCCACCCTTAATCTCTCATCTCTGAAGTCTGACCTCATTTGACTCCTCCTGAAGACCCTCCCCAAACTCCTCCCCTAGACTACCCCTAGATTCCTCCCACAACCTTTCTGTATATAAGACCCCATCTTGCCTCCATGAGAGAGAGAAGGCCAAGAATTTTCTATTGCAAATTTACTCTGTATCAGACAATTCTGGTCCACTTGTCCAGTACAAGCATCATTGATACTGATGCTCCTTAAGAATCTACCCAATGTGGTGAATCTTTAATAAACTTTGGTTTTTTTGGCTGAAAAAAAATAAAATAAAATATGCTCATGGGCTTTTCAAGCTGAGTTAGAGCTCAGTTCATGGTATCTAGGTACTCTCTAGAAGTAATTATTTTTTTTCTGTGAAAAGACTAATTTAGTCAGTTATGAAGTCATGTTACTGAAAAGAAAAGCTAGGAAAAGTCAACATATCTATGTCAACCCACTATTTTCAACATGCCTAAACCCATATCATGTTTGGAATTTTTTCTAAGACAACTACTCATCTTATACTGGCATGGTGGGAAGGAAAAGAGGCCTTTTTCTGATACCCAAACCTAGAAAATATTCATATGATAATTATAGATATAGATGTAGACAGAAATATATGTATATATGTATCTCTATATAATATATACATGTGTGCATATATGCATATATGTACATATATATCACACCATGTGTTATGTATACATATATAAGTATATAGACATCTCTATGTCTTTCCAAAATTGGAGATTTAGAAATACAGCTAAAAATATCAACTTAAAACCCTCACCAAAATTTCTACTCCCCTTTCCACCATTACTACAAACACCTCAAATGTGCCTTTTTTAACCTTCTCATTCTGTAATGCCATGTACAGAAGCTTTCCAGAAGACTGCTACTGTGAATAGCTTTTAAGGTTCTGATTACACAGTATAGTGAATACTCTATATATTCCATAAGAGATCAAAGTAAAACTTTCACAGAAAATCAAGGTACAGCATTCACAATATTACAACTTTTAAAAGTACAGTTGTCAAAGTCTTCCACTCATGGGGAAACTAAGTTAACCAATCAGTCACTTATCAGTAACAATCATCTCAAAGTACAATAGTCAAAGTCTTCCACTCATGTGGCAACTAAGTTAACTCAATCAGTCACTTATCAGTAACAATCATATAATAGTCAAAATTTTGGGGGCACAGTTGATTAACTCAATCAGTTAATTATTCAGCAATCAATTACTAAGTATCATGCACAAAACCTTCCACCCCTTAGGGCACTAGTAAACTATAATTCCATAATTACTCATTACCCAAGGAGAGGTCTTTTCATCTTGACTTGGGGCCTGTTCTCAGATTCACTGGATTCCCTTCCTCAGTCTCAGATTCTACCTGGATTCTTTAGACTGTCACCCGGGCTCAATGGCAGACAGCTCCCAGCTCCTTGTCCAGCTCTCTGCGTAGGTCCTACTCCACACTGAAGTTCACAGTGTCTGGTCTATGTCAGTTCCTTCACCATTTCTGCTCCGGGGAATTCAATGCTCAATGTAATCACAAACAAAGTCTCAGCATCCCAGTCATTCTTCCTCAGTCACCTGGGCTCCTGGCTCCTGGCTCTTGGGATCCTGTTCAGAAGAAGCTCAACCACCACAAGTTCTCAGGAAATTCTTGCTCAGTTCTCCATTCTTTCTTCTTTAGCTGCTCTGCCACCAAATCCTGGTCTCAAAAAATTCTGACTGTGCCTCTCTCGGGCTTTTCCTTATATACACACAGTATTTAATGAAATTTTCCATTGATCTCTGGCCTTTTCATCTCGGAAGTCTGGAAGTCCTCAATTTCATCAAATATTCACATACTCCCTTGAAAGATTATGCTCAAATTTGCTAGATAGTTGATCCTTGGTTGTATTCCAATCTCCTTTCCTTTAAAGAATATAATATTCTTAGCCTTCCAATCTTTTAATGTAGAAGCTGTTAAGGTCCTATGGGGTCCTGACTATGGTTCCATGATATCTGAATTGTTTCTTTCTGACTGCTTGCATTATTTTCTGCTTAATCTGATCATTTTGCTATTTCACTATAGTATCACTTGGGATTTTCAAATTGGGATCTCTTTCAAGTGGTGATTGGTGGATTCTTTCTACAACTATTTTACCCTCTATTTCTAGGAACTCAGGGCAGTTTTCCTTGATGAGACAAATAGTTCTTAAAATATCTCTCCTGGAACTATTTTACAGGTCAGTTGTTTTTATACTGAGGTATTTTATGCTTTCTTCTATTTTTTTCATTCTTTTGATTCTCTTTGACTGATTCTTGATGTCTCATAGAGTAATTAGTTTCTACTTGCCCAGTTCTAATTTTTAACAAATTGTTTTCTTCAAATAGCTTTTCTACCCCCTTTTCCTTTTGGCCCTTTTTACTTTTTAAGGAACTCCTCTCTTTGGTGAAATTTTGTGCCTCCTTTTCCATTTGGCAAATTCTATTTTTTAAAGAATTGTTTCCTTCTGTGTACTATTTTTTTTCCATTTGACCAATTGCATTTTTTAAGGAATTGTTTTCTGTAGTCAATTTTGAACTTCTTTTTTTCCCAAGTTATCGACTCTCTCTTGCATACCTCTCATTTATTATTTGTTTTCTTTTTTCCCTATTTTTTTCTTCTATCTCTCTTATTTCACTTTTAATATCCCTCTTGAGATCTTCCAAGTTGGCTCTTTGGGCTTGAGACCAGTTCATATTCCCCTTAGAGTTTTCAAATGTGGGTATATTGACAATGTTGTCCTCTTATGAATTTGTGCCTTGATCTTCCCTGTCCCCATAGAAAGAATTTATTGTCATCTTTTATTTCTGATTTTTGCTCATGATGTTTGCCTATTTACTGGCTTTTAAAGTTGAGCTCTCCTGCTGGAGTAAAGGGGTCACTGTCCCAAGCTTCCCATGCAGGGGGCCAGTGACCTGGTCACTGGTTTTGTATGCTAGGCTCTCAGGTGCTGACACCTGGAGGTTGTAGGGGTCTGGCAGCTTACCTGGTCTTGAGCTTGGGTCATCAACACTGAGCCCTCCAGGTTGATGGGAGATTTAACCCCTAGAGAATGGCTGCTCTGAAACATAGGGATGTTTCGATGCTGAAGGACACCTTCTTGCCTGCAGTTTTTGTTTTTGTTTTGTTTTGTTTTGCTGAAACATGGGAAGTTTGGCTGCTGGATGATACCTACACAAAAGTGCACATGGTGGTTTTACAAGCTGAAGTCTATCAATTTGCTTGCCAGTGCTGAGGCACTTGTGAGGTCCTATTGTTGAGGCTTGCCTGTTACACCTCCCTGGGTCTCAGTAACTCTTGCTTCTTTCGTGAGGTTGGCCAGGTCCTGTCCTATATTGTTCCCCTTCTACCAGAGTAAGAGGAACCTTTTCTGTTAATTCTCTAAGCCTCCTGGGCTAAAAGACTCCTGCACATCATCTTTCTTCTGACTTAGCTGTTCTGAGATTATTTTTTCTGGGTTGATATTATCTGGGGTTTTAGAGGTCAATAAGGGAAAATGAGAGTAATTTAGTACTTGCTCTGACATCTTGGTTCTTAGAAGTTCCAAGTGTACTTTACTGTAAATTCAGGAAATGGGACAAATTATTTTTTACCATTTTAAAATAAGAGGGTTGGACTAAATAACATTTGATATCTCTTGAGTGTTCAGTCTATGATACTATAATTAATAATAAATTATCTCTCACAAATCAAAAGGTCTATTTCTCAGTAATATGGTATAGTATAAAGAATGCTGGATCTAAAATTGAGAGATATCTGAGTTTGGATCTCACCTCTGATGCTTAATAACTTTCTGACCCTGAGCAAGACATATAACTTATCTGATTTCATAAGCCTACCTGTAAAATGAGTATATTAATAATTATCATTTTCTTCATTGTGTTTCTTATTTGTATTAAATGTGATTTTGTGTTAAAAGTGATTTGCAAATTTCAATAAATAGGTTGACTGTTACTATATACAATGTGATTGCAACTCAGTTATATAATATGAGAGTTAGTTATTAAGTCAGAGATCAGTTTTCTAATCCATTAATTTAACTGCATATTAGGCAACCAATAGTACAAGGTAGGGCAGTGGTTGGAGGACTGACCCTGGAGTAAGGAGGACTTCCAATCAGGCCTCAGACAATTACTAGCTATGTGGCCTTGAAAAGATGTTTAATCCAGTTTGGTTCAGTTTCTCATTTGTTAAATGAGTTGAAGAAGGAAATGGGAAGCCACTCCAGTATCTTGGCCAATAAAAACCCAAATGGGGTCATAAAGATTTGAAGAGGTCTGAAATAACAACAACAACAACAACAACAACAAAAACGAATGAAATAACCATTTAAAGCACTTACCACAGTGTCTGATACAAGATAAACATTTAAGTGCAGCTAGGTGGATAAAGTACTAAACCTAGAGTCAGGAATACTTGATTTCCAATCTGGTCTCAAACACTTCCTAGTTGTGTGACCCTTGATAACTCACTTAACCCTATCTTCCTGAGTTTTCTCATAAGTAAAATGAGTTAGAAAAGGAAATAACAAACTAGTATCATTGCAAAGAAGATTCCAAATGGGGACATGAATAATTAGACACAATGAAACAACTGAATAGCACAAAAGATATACTACCTTCTGGTTCATTATTAATTTCTCTAGGCCTCAGTTTCCTCATCTGCTAAATGAGAGATTTATGCAAGATGATTTTTTTGGCTTTCAGATCCACTTTTAATAAAACAGACATTATGGGCAGTGGTGCATAGGTGGCACAGTGAGTAAGAGAGCTGGCCTTGGAGTTGGGATGACCCGAGATCGAATCCGGCCTCAGAAAATGAGCACCCACACATAAATAATGACTAGCCGTGTAACCTTGAGCAAGTTATTTAACCCCAATTGCTTTAAAAAAATAAAACAGGGATTTGTCCTTCTTCAGTCCTATGTTATCTCTCCCATTCTTTTTTTTTTCTTTTTTCTTTTTTTTTTATTAATTTATTAGTTTAGTGTTAGTTAACAAGATTCAATTACATAGTTCCTTGATTTTCAAATTTCCTTTACTTCCCTCCCCCCACCCCCCACAACAGCATATAGTCCAGTATAGGATCTGCAAATACATTCATATTAGACATTAGTCCAATTACAAAGGCATATTGTACTAGGTGGGATGAAAAATGGTAAAGAAGAAATAAAACCAAACAATGAAAAGAAAAAGATCAATTAGTTTGCTTCCACCAGGTTTCAAACTCAGTTCTTTCTGGTTATTTCTCTGGATGTCTCATCTCTCTCCTCCATGAGTCTTTCGGGATTGATGCAAGACAATTTCTAAGTTATGGTTCAGCACAAAATTATAGAATGCTATGATCTTAAAATCATTAATCTCCCCAGGTCCAATACTGCTTATCTTATATTCTAGGATACTTTCCAAAAATCTTGGATTTTTGGCAATTCAATATATATATATATATATATATATATATATATATTAATTGCTTTTTTAATTTAAAAAGTGGATTTTATTACTGCAGGACTGTTGGGGTACATGCCCAAATCAGACAGTGCTTTGGCACAGATATTGTGCCAGTTTTATAGAGGTTCCATAGCCAGGTTACGTAAGCTAAAATTACACTGATATAAGCTGAAACTATAGTGATTGGTCAGTGTACATTTGAAGTTACAATCTTAATATGTACATGACACCTCATCTAGCATTCTGATTACCCTTTCCAAGCTTTTAAAAATAGAATAGCACAGTTGAAAAAGGCTTTAGTGATCATCTACACCAACTCCTCTATTTTGGTCAAGCAAATGATGTCTTGAGAAGTTAAATGATTTGTAGGGGTCCTCCCAACTAATTATTGAAGCTGTTATCAGCTTTCCTCATCCAGAATTCTTTCTTTTACATTACAATTTTTAATCCTGGTTAAAAAATGTCTTTATCAATTGAACATGCACACATTTATAAAAGTTAAGAATTATTGATAGAATTTCAAGAGATATTCTTACTCAGAGAGACTTTTTGGTGTACAGATTGAGATTTAGTAACACATTCATTGGTCTTTGCTTGACCGTCACTGTCATTAAAGAGAAGTGTAAATCATGCATGTGCACACACACACACACACACACACACACACACACACAGAGTTCATAAGTATTTTCTCCTTGATCTCAGCCTAAGTATCCATCTCTAAGTTATTTCTGAGGAAGCAACTGGGAACTAATTTAGCTGGGATTATGGTAGGAGGGGACAAAGACCAGAAATAAATTTTTAAAAAGGAGGGGTGTATGCATGCATGCATACATGTGTATGTGTGTTTGCTTGTGGACAAGCTGAAGACCAATATGAAAAGATATAATCTTACTCATCTATATTTGCTTCTTCTTTTATTCAGGGAATCCACTGTGTTTACCAGGGTTTGTTTTTTTTTAGTTCATTTGTTTGTTTGGGGTTATTTAATTTTTTTCAACCAAAAAGCTTCCTTGAGAAAAATTATGGTTTATTCAAAAACAATAACAGCAAGAAATTTGAAAATAGCTTTGTAGTCTTGACATTCTTAAAGCAAATGGGGCTTAAACAAATATTATATTAGGTTGATTTGAAAATTGTTTTGACCTAAAACCTTGGGTTATGTCAGCAGTATCTTTCAAGTATATATAAGAAGAATGAAATTTTTCCCATGTGCAATAAGTCATTCAAATATAAATAGTTGTAATCTATATCTGATTTTGAGATGATTTAACTGTGGTTGAAACTATCCCCAGTTTGAAGCAGTAGTAGAAAAATCACTGAATTTTGCACAAGTGGCTCGGGTTTCTGTTGTTGTTCTCATGCTTAGATATGAAGCAAATAACTATTTCCCTGAGCTTCACTTTCTTCTTCACATAGGTGACATTTAATTATTTTTTAAAGTTCAAAAATTCTGCAAATACATTATTTCATTGAAGTGGTTTATACAAGATGACCTTGGAGGTTTCTTCCAGTTCTAAATCTCTTTTACTAAGCTCATGTTCTTAAATTCATAATTCTCTACATCTATCTCACATTTGTGATGTAGATACTGTGCATATTTTAACTCCATTTTACAGGAGAGGGAACTGAGACCATAGAGGTTAAGTGACTTGCCAGTGGTCACACACTTAAAATACTTGTGGTACTTTACTTATAGGATCAGGTGCCAATGTGTTATTCCTAAAGAGCAGGCTGACCATGTCATTGTCCATTGCAGTAATCTCCAGCAGCTCTCAATTTCCTCCAAGATCAAATAAAAATTACTCTGTATGTCATTTGAAGCCACTTAGAAACTGACTCCAACCAATCTTTCCAGGTTTATTATATATTAGTCCCCTTCACATATATTATGGTGCAGTCAGACTGAACTTTTTCCTATTTCTCAAATGCATTATTCCATTATCTTGCCTGTGCTTTTGCATAACTTGTTCAACACTACTAGAATTTACTCTTTTCACACTTCTGTTTTTTAGACTCTCCACTTTCCTACAAGAATCAGCTCAAATACAAACTTTTGCTAAAGACTTTTCCTTATTCCCTAATTTGTTAGTGTATTCCTCCTCAATTACCTTGAACTTATTTAGAATATATTCTGTATAAACTTCTGTCTATACATGTCATACAATTCCCACTTGATTATCTCCAGTGATGGGAAAACCACTACTTCCAAATACACCTTAATTTAATTTTATGTGGCTTTACTCATTGGAACATATACATATATTGTGAAGTATAACATGTCACTCAGCAACTTCCACTTACTGTTCATAAATTTCCCCTCTATCACCCAGTGAAACAAAAGAACATTTTTTCTTCCTCATAGCAGTCTTTGAAGTGTTTAAAGAAATGTATCATATCACCTTAAATCTTTTCTCTACACAAAACATTTCCAGTTATCTCAGTTAATTGCATGGTTTTCAGAATGCTTAACATTCAGCTCACAATTTTTTGGTTGATCAATGTTCTTCCTAAAATATGATGTCCAGAACTAAATATAATTCTCCAGAGTCAGTATATCTACAGCAGAAGACACTATTATCTTCTTTCTGGATACTATTCCTATTAATGTAATCTGATGTCATATTAAGTTCATTGACTGTTATTTCATACTATCATTTAAGAATGGGTTCATATTGTACTTTTAATCCACTGTCTTTTATCATTTGGGTTATTATCTACTTATGCCTTCCATTATGTACTTGTACACTTGTAATTCTGTGCTTGTGTCATACTTTGCATTTACTGTTATTAAACTAATGCTGTTAAATGTAGATGTGGCCTAGCATTCTAGCCTATTGAGATCTCCTTGGATTATACTTTGTCATCCAGTGTGATAGCCTTTTCTTCATCCATTCATTCAATTATTATTTCAACAAATATTTCTTTTTTTTTTGGAGGTCAATTGGGGTTAAGTAACTTGCCCAAGGTCACACAGCTAGGTTTTGTTTGTTTGTTTGTTTGTTTGTTTTTTGTTTTTGTTTGTGTGTGAGTTAAGTGTCTGAGGCCAGATCCGAACTCGGGTCCTTCTGACTCCAAGGCCTATGCTCTACTCACTCTGACACCTAGCTGCCCCAACAAATATTTCTTTTTTTTTTTTTTTTTAAAGCGATTGGGGTTAAGTAACTTGCTCAAGGTTACACGGCTAGTCATTATTTATGTGTGGGTGCTCATTTTCTGAGGCCGGATTTGATCTCGGGTCATCCCAACTCCGAGGCCGGCGCTCTTACTCACTGCGCCACCTAGCCGCCCCTTTAGGGCAATTGGGGTTAAGTAACTTGCCCAAGGTTACACGGCTAGGTTTTTGTTTGTGCGGATTAAGTGTCAGAGGCCGGCTCCGAACTCAGGACCTTCTGATTCCAGGGCCCCGAACTCAGGACCTTCTGATTCCAGGGCCGGCGCTCTATTCACTGCGCCACCTAGCCACCCCACAAATATTTCTTAAATACTTCAGGTACTATTATGAGCATTAAGAACAAAGAAACAAAAAAGGATTACTTCTTGCTTTCACTGAACAGAGGAGACAGAGAAAGCAACCACAGCAGAAGTGAACTCAGGAGACACCATATATGAAGACATCAGGACCAAGATCCAAATGTACTGCACTGCACCCTCCAACAGCCACTTCTCCAAGTAGAACAAGACCCATAACTACTGGAAGAACTACCTGGATTTTCATCATTGTGAGAAAGCCATGGCTTAGAAAAGGTGTGATGTCTTTGTCTGCAAATAGTACAATTTTATTTACAAGCTTCTCTGTGCCCTGTTCTGGCTGAATGCTTGGGATGATAACAGAGCAGAAGATAACTTCCATGGGAAAATCCGAGTTGCTTCTTCTTTCTCTGTTATCCCCATCCCAATAACTGGGGCTAGATCCCTTCTTCCTTCAGAACAGGAGAATGTGATCTATGAATATCCCTGCTTTGGGGTACATGAATCATGTTAAAATGAACAGTGTTGAAATCAGAAAAAAAAAGAGAAAGATGATAACTCTAATATTTTTTATCATCACTTTCAGAAAGCCCAAGAATTTTTAAATTGTCTCTTCTGGATTTACTTTCCTGGTCAGTTTTTCCAATGAAGCACTTCACATTCTCTCTCTCTGTCTCTCTCTACATATATATATATATATGTGTATATATATATATATATATATATATATATATATATATATATATATATATACATACATATATATACATATATATAAGGAAGCTAATGACTTTAAGAGAAATCAAGAAATAATAAAATAAAACACACAAACACACACACACACACACACACACATATATATATATATATAGTTCTTTTTTTTAAACAAATGCTTTATTAACTTCTATTTTACATCATTCATTTCCCTGAGATTTTGAGTTACAGTTATTTTCCCCGCCGATTTTCCCCTACCCACCACCCCAGAATACAGTCCCACAAGATATTGCTTCCTCCAATCTGCTCTCTCCCTTATCTTCTCCCATACCCCCTTCGACTTTTCCATTAGAGGAAGGTGAATCTCTGTGTCCCAATGCCTGCACATCTTATCTCCCAATTACAAGCAAAGGAGTATTAATAATACTTTATATATTTGAAACATTTAATTTTAAGAACTCAAATTTCAGATCCATTCCCTACCTCCCTTGTCACCCATTCCCTCTGGGAAGATAAGTAATTCAGTATATGTTGTACATGTCTAGCTATGCAAAACAATACCATAGTAGATATCTTGTACAAGGCTGCTTATAATTCCCTCCCACTCATCGCACCCCCCACCTGGTCCATTCCCTACATGATCCTGTCCCTCTTCTATAGTGGGTACTTCCAACCTCCCCTCACCCCAAGGATGCCCTCCCATCCATCATCCCTCCTCTCATCCCCCTTCCCCCTATCCTGCTGCAGGTTGAGGTATCCCATTTAGTATGTATGTCATTCTCTCCCTGAACTAAATTCAATGAAAATGTGGTTTTGCCTTTTTGCCTTCCTATTCTTCCCCTCCCTTGCAGCCACTTCCCCTTGCTTCTTCTACATGAGATAGTTTACCCTACCCTGTCTCTCCCCATCTCCTCTTGCCACTTTCCTCTGTCACCTCATAATTTCATCCCTTGAGTATCCTCCCTTCCCAACAAATTCAACCTATGCCCTCTCTCCATATATAACTGTAAACATATATCACACATTCAATATATATATATATATATATATATATATATATATATATATATACACATATATATATATATATATTCATATGACCATACACCCTTCTTCCATTATTTTCATAGTGAGAAATATTTCATCAGTCACAGTTATTATTTTTCCATATAGGAATGTAAATAGTTCAAATTTGATGAGTTCCTTTTGAGTTCTTTTCCCTGATTACCTTCTCAGGCATCTCTTGCTTCTTGTGTCTGGATGTCAAATTTTCTATTCAACTCTGGTTTTTTCCTCAAGAATGCTTGAAAGTCCTCTATTCCACTGAATGACCATATTTTCCCCTGAAACAAAATACATAGTTTTGCTGGGTAGGTGGCCCTTGGGTTCAGTCCCAGCTCTTTTGCCCTCTGGAATATCATATTCCATGCCCATTGATTTGATCCCTCAGTGTAGAAGCTGCCAGGTCCTGTGCTAATCTGATTGTGTTTCCACAATAATGAAATTGTTTCTTCCTGGCTGCTTGCAGTATTTTCTCCTTAATCTGGGGATTCTGGAACCTGGCTATAATATTCCTGGGAGTTTTTTGGGGGGATCTTTTTCAGGATGTGATCTGTGGATTCTTTCAACCTCTATTTTGCCCTCTGGATCTAAAATATTGGGGCAATTTTCCTTGAGAATTTCTTGAAGGGTGATTTCTAGGTTCTTTCTTTGATCATGGCTTTCTGGTAGGCCAATAATTTTTAAATTGTCTCTCCTGGATCTATTTTCCAGGTCAGTGTTTTTTTTCCTATGAGATATTTCACATTGCCTTCTATCCTTTCATTTCTTTGTATCTGCTTAATAGCATCTTGATTTCTCATAAAGTCACTACCTTCCATTTGCTCCAGTCTAATTCTGAAGGAATCATTCTCCTCAGTGAGCTTTTGAGATTCTTTTTCCATCTAGCAAAGTCAGCTTTTTAACGCATTCTTCTCCTCATTGCCTTTTTGAGCCTCTTATGCCATTTGAGTTAGTCTATTTTTTTAAAGCAATTGGGGTTAAGTAACTTGCTCAAGGTTACACGGCTAGTCATTATTTATGTGTGGGTGCTCATTTTCTGAGGCCGGATTTGATCTACAGTCATCCCAACTCTGAGGCCTGCGCTCTTACTCACTGCGCCACCTAGTTCCCCCTTAGTCTATTTTTTTAAGTGTTTTTTCCTCAGTCAGGCTGTTGACTCTCATTTCATTCTTTTCTTGCATCTGTCTCATTTCTTTACCTAATTTTTCCCCCACTTCCTTTATCTGCTTCTTAAGGTCCTCTATCGCCTGTAACCAGCTTTTATTTTCATTTTGGGCTTTTGGTGCAGGATTTCTGACCTCACAGTCCTCCTCCTGTTCCATGCTTTGATTCTCTTTGCCCCCAAAATAGTAGTCTACTGTTGAATTTTTCTGTTTATTTTGTTTCCTTTGCCTAGGCATGTTGCCACTCAATTACTTGACTTTTGGGCTTCTTGCCACAGTAGAACTCTGACATCAGCTAGGGGAGCTTCTGTCCCAAATGCTGGGGTTTTCCCAACTGCTGGAGGTATTAGTTGAATGGCCTCTCTGAAGCCTCAACACCTCTGGCCAGCTGGTCACACACCTGAAGACCTCCACCCCAGACTGTAATCCAGATCCAAGTAGGGTAAATCAAGAGTGATTACCCCCCAGACTGATTGCTGGATCCCCCTACAGTTCACAGGCCAGTAGCTGAAGCTTCAACATGGCAATGTGGTGCAGGCTGCAAGAGGCTCCTCAGTGGCTTTTCACCCCCAGGAGAAAGAGGCAATGTGCTGTACCAAACAGTCCCAAAGTCCATAGGGCACTGATATCTCACTTTGTCAAAGGCATCTATGTGTTGATAATTCTGGAAACACCACAGCTGCTGGTGTTCTGGGTTCCCTCCAACAGGCTGCTTGTCAGGCTGCCCTGGGGATAAATCTCTGACTCTGGTGGACCTGGGCTCTGCTTCCAGAGTGCTATGCTGGCCACTCCCTGCCAGGCTACCAAGCTGTCCTTAGTGGGATGCTATCTTCTCTGTGTCATTTTATGAGTTCTGGATCTCCAGAGGTCATTCAGAGTCCCCCTTTTACATAATTTTGAAATGCTGTGGGTGAGAGCTCCCTGTAAGTGCTGTTTCTACTCTGCCATGTTGATGCCGAACCTCATTCAACTTTTTAAGGCATTATTGTCCTTATTGATTTTTGAACCTCTTTTTACCATTTAACCAATTCTGTTTCTGAAGATGTTATGTTCTTCAGTGATTTTTTGTGTCTCCTTTTATTATTAATTTGTTTTTTTTCGCGAATTTCTTACACCACTCTCATTTCTCTTCTCAGTTTTTTTCTCTACCTCTCTTACTTGAATTTCAAAATCGTTTTTGACCTCTTCCATGACCTGAGGGAAATATATATTTTTCTTCGAGATTTTGGATGTACAATTTTGATATAGCTTTCTTCTTCTAAACGTGATTTTTATCTTCCTTGTCACCATAGCGACTTTCTACAGTCTAAGGTTTTGTTTTCCCCCCATCATTTGCTCATTTTCCTAGCCTATTATTTGTCTTTTAATTCTGAATTCTTTAATTCTTAATTTTTAATTCTTAATTTTAATTTATTAAGGTATGTATGGTTTTGCTTCTAGGTTGGAGGGTTCAGTATTCTAAACTTTACCAGCCCTAGTCAGGAGGACCTGAGTTCAAATCCAGCCTCAGGCACTTGACACACTAATTAGCTGTAGGACTTTGCTCAAATCACTTAAACCCAATTGCCTTGCCTTCCTCCCTCACCAATAATTAAAAATTAAAAATTAAAAAAAAAGAAAAAAAAACAGGGGTCACAACTCTGACCTCAGATAAAACAAAAGAAAACAGAGGTCTAATTAAAAGAGATAAGCGGAAAAAAAAACTACATCTTCCTAAAAGGTGCCAGAGACAATGAAGTAATATCAGTACTAAACATACATACATCAAGTGGTATAAATTCTTGGAGGATAAATTGAGTTATCTACAGTGATAAAGAAAGAGCAATCCTATATTATATACTGATATCCTCCTCTCAGAACTAGATAAATCTAACCACAAAATAAATAAGAAATAAGTTAAGGAGGTGAATAGATTTCTTTTTAAAAGTTAGATATAATAGACATCTGGAGAAAATGTAATGGGAATAGAAGGACTTATACCTATTTTTGTCAGTGTTGCATGGCACCTACACAAATTTGTCCATGTATTACGGTATAAAATCCTTGCAATCAAATGCAGGAAGGCAGAAAATTTAAATGCATCCTTTTAATATTATAATGCAATACAAATTAAGTGTAATAAAAGACCATAGAAAGATGGACAATAAATAAATTAGAAAATAAATAATCTAATTCTAGAGAATAATTGGATCAAACAACAAATCATAGAAACAATCAATAATTTCATCAAAGAGAATAACATTAATGAGACAACATACCAAAATTCATTGATTGTAGTCAAAGTAGTTTTAAGGGGAAATTTTATATCTCTAAATGCTTGCATGAATACAATAGGAAAAAGGAGATAAATGAATAGCATATGCATCTTTAAGAGATAGAAAAAAGAACAAAATAAAAATCCTCAACTGAATAACATTTTAGAAATTCTGAAAATCTAAGAAGATATTAATAAAATTGAAAGTAAAAAGTTATTGAACTAATAAATAAACCTAAAATATGGTTTTATGAAAACAATAATAAAATTGACAACGTTTTGGTTAATTTCATTTAAAAAAGAAAACCAAATTACCATTATAAAAATGAAAATAAAAATAATTTGCCACCAATGAAGAGGAAATTAGTGCAATAACTAGGAGCTATTTTGCCCTACTGAATGCCAATAAATTTGACAATCGAAGTGTAATAGATGATTTTCACAAAAAATATAAATTAACCAGATAAACAGGAAAAGAAATAATATGCTTTAAAAAAAAAAAACCTATTTTAAAAAAGGAAATTGAATAAGCCATCAATGCATTTCCTAAGAAAAAATCTCCATGGCCAGAAGCATTCACAAGTGAATTCCATAAAACATTTAAAGAACAATTAATTCTAATACATAAAAGCTATTTGGGAAAAATGGGTCAAGGAGGAATTCTATCAAATTCCTTTTATGACAGAAATATGGTGCTGATACCTAAACCAGGAAGAGTGAAAACAGGAAAAGATAATTATAGACCAATTTTCCTAATGAATATTGATTCATAAATTTCAAACAATACATTAGCTAGCTGATTATAGCAATTTGTCAAAAGTATAATGCACAATGAACAGGTGGGATTTTACCAGGAAAGCAGGACTGGTTCCATATTAGTAAAACTATTAGCACAATTGACCATATAAATAACAAAACTAAGATGTAGGATTGTCTCAGTAGGTGGAGAAAAAGCTTTTGATGAAATACAGCATCCATTCCTATTTTAAAAAGTCAAAGTGCATAAGAATAAATGTTGTTTTCCTTAAAATGATAAGCAGTATCAATCTAAAGCCATCGAGAAGCATTATAAGTAGTGGGGACAAGCTAGGATCTTTCCAAGTAAGATCAGTTGTGAAACAAGGATGCCCACTATAACCACTCTTATTCAATATTGTATTAGAAATGTATCTTTCACAATAAGAGAAGAAAAAGCAGTTGAAGGAATTAGAATAGGCAATGAGGAAATAAAACTATCTGCCAATGATATGATGCTATATTTAGAGAATCATAGAGAACCAACTAAAAACTGCTTGAAGCAGTCAACAACTTTAGCAAAGCTGTATGATATAAGATAAATCCACATAAATATCAGCATTTCTGTATATTAATAACAAAGCCCAGAAGCAAAATATAGAAAGAGAAAATCCATTTAAATAATTGGAGACAAAATAAAATATTTGGGAACTATCTGCAAAGACTGACCCAGGAATTATATGAACAAAATTACAAAACATTTCACACAGATAAAATCAGATGTACATAATTGGGGGGGGGTGGGAGATCAATTGCTCATGGGTAGGCCAAGGTAATATAATAAAATTACAATTTTACCTAAATTAATTTACTTATTCAGTGTCCTGTCAATCAAACTATGAAAAATTACTTTATAGCACTATGAAATAAATAAAATTCATCCAGAAGAAAAAATGGTTAAGAATATCAAGGGAATTCATGAAAAAAATGGGAAAGTGACCTAGTCACACCAGATTTAAATTATAAAGCAGAAATCATCAAAACTATTTCTTAATAGCCAAGAAATAGAGTGGTTTGTCAGTGGAATAGGTTACAAACACAAGACACAGTAGTTAATGACTATAGTAATTTACCGTTTGATAAACCCAAAGACTACAGGTTCTGAAATAAGAACTCACCATTTGGCAACAACTGCAGGGAAAACTGGAAAACAATATAGAGAGAAACTAGGCTTCCACTAATATCCCCCACGCTATACCAATATAAGGTCAAAGTGGGTACGTGATTTAGACATAAAGGGTGATACCATAAACAAATTAGGACAACAAGGAATAGGTTACCTTTCAGATCTATGGAAAATGAAAGAATTTATGACCAAATAAAATACAGAGAACATTATGAAATGCAACATGGATTATTTTGATTACATTAACTTAATAAGATTTTGCACAAACCAAAACAAGGCAAACAAGATTAGAAGGGCAGCACAAAGCTGGAAAACATTTTTTTTTTACAGCCAGGGTAAAGGAAAGTTTCTCACATATGTAGAGAACTGAATCAAATTTATAAGAATACAAATCATTCCCCAATTGATAAATGGTCAAAGGATATGAACAGGCAATTTTCAGATGAAGAAAGTAAAATTATCTATAGTCATATAAAAAAGGTTTTAAATCACTATTAATTAGAGACATGCAAATTAAAAGAACTTGGTGGTGCCATCTCACATGTATCAGATTTGCACATATGGCAGAAAAGGAAAATGATAAATGTTGAAGATGTCAGGAAATTTGAACACAAATGCATTCTTCAAGAATTGCCATCTAATTCAAGAACATTCTGTAGATCAATTTGGGACTATTCCCCAAAGGCAACTAAACTGTGCCTAGTCTTTAAACCAGCAATACAACTCCAGTTTTTATCCCAAAGAGATCTTTAAAAAGGGAAAAGGGCCTACAGATACAAGAATATTTATAACAGATCTTTTTGTGGTGGCAAAGAATTGGAAATTGTGGGAATGTCCATCAGTTGGGGAATGGCTGAAGAAGATATGGTATATTAATATAATGGAATACTATTGTGCTATAAGAAATAATAAGGAGGTGAATTTCTGAAAACACCTTGAAAGACTTACATGAACTGATGTTGAGTGAAATGATCATAATCAGGAGAACATTATACACACTATTAGCAACTTCATGTGATGATCAACTATTATAGACAGCCATTCTCATCAATATGATGATTTAAAACAATTCCAGGAGACTTATGATAGAAAATGTTATCCATATAAAGAAAAAGAAATATGGAGTCTGAATGCAGATTGAAGCATATTATTTTTACTTTTTTTTCCCTCATGGTTTGGTCCTTTTTTCTGATTCTTAATTCACAACATGACTTCTGTATAAATATGTTAGCATGATTATACATGTATAACATATCAGATTGCTTATTGTCTTGGGGGAGAGGGAAGAGGAGAAGGGAAGGGAAAATTTTGAAACATAAAATCTTGCAAAAAAGTGAATGTTGAAAACAATATGTACATGGAATTGGAAAAAATAAAATATTCTTATGTGCAAAAAACCACTTTATACAGCTTATATCTGTCAATAAAAAGCTGTCTCACCACAGATCATGAAGGGATTTTTTAGCTACTACCTACTAGCCTCTTTTTTAATCCATGATATCTCCCCTGCTAGCTACTGTGGCTCTAAGTTATTATTCTTGGGAGGGCAAGTGTCTTCTTTGTTTGGCTCTGAGCACCCAGCTCTCTCCATTTCCAGAAAATCTTTAATCTGTTTTTAATTTGCAATTATACAGGGGCCCTCTTTTTCCTTCCCCTTTAAATATCTCTCCCATTCTCTATCATTCTGCCAAGAGAGAAGTTCCCTGTCCTCAAGTTTTATTTCCTTGTGTTTCTCATTGAAGTCTTATTTTTATTTCTTTAGGAATCCTTTTTCCCTAAAAAAACAATCATTATAGCTCATATTTCTATAATGCTTTATAATTTGAAAAGTACTTTACATTGTTTCTCATTCTCTCCATGTAACAACCATGGAAGGAAACTGAGGCTAATAGAATTTAAATAATTTGTTTACAATCCACAAAGTTACTAAGTGAATTTAGATTTAAACTCAAATCTTCCTGAATAAAGACCCTGACTACAATCTATTATCTACTCTATGCTACCTTAGCCAACCTAAATGATGGGATTTCAGGGAGTCAGAACTAACAAATGGAGGATATAGGAGATGTATATAGGGGATTATAGGGGGTTCCAGTTGAGAAGATATTTAAATATAGCTAGAGATTCTAAGAGTTGAAGCTACAAAGGAGATCTTAACAGAATATTTAATTGTGTAGGGAAGAAGAAGTTGTTCATTTTACCTGAATTAAGACTGTGTGAAGGAAAACAATGTGAAAAAGACCTGGAAAATATGGCAAATCAAGATTTTAAAGGTTTTAAATGCCAAAAGGATAATATGATATCTTGTTGTAGAGACAAATAGGAGTCATGAAAACCTTAGCATGAGAGTGATACAGTTAGATCTATGCTTTAGGAATAAGATTTAGCAACGGTGTGAAGAATGCATTTTAAAGGAAAGAGACAAAAACATTTGCCTTCTATTTTTCATGTACTCACAAATAATAACATTTCTTTTTATTCTATTCTTCTCTCTACAAATGATTTAGGCAACTTTACTTTCTTTTTGCATATTCATATGTCTCTCATGTAGAGATTTAAAGAGTTTTCAGGACACATATAGGGTACTTTGAGATCTTGTGTTTCTTGAGCCTTCTAAGTGAAAACTCATACCACATATGATCTTAGCTGTTAATACTTTTAAATGTGAAGTGAGTATATATAGGAAAACTCTTACATTCTTAAAGAATATGACTTTCAGAGTTCACCTCTCTCCCCTAGTATGTACACAATTCCTATAAAGAAGATACAAAATGTCAAGATAGATGAGGAGAATGAGAATTATTTGCATGGTGTTTGAAAAGACTTAATTGAGCTTTAAACTTTTTTTTTCTTCCTTTTCTGTTCTGACGGATCCTTACAAAAATGAAAAAAAAAATCCAAATACTCAGATACCTAAATCATAGAAGTAGCATAGAAAAAGAGGAGCTCTAATATCATAATACCATATGGTTTCATTCTCCTTTGAATATTTTGTTCAATCAGGGAATAATATATATTTTGAAAGATCACATATATTAAATGCCTAGTTTACTCTGGATTACCATAGAATATCTCTAATGCCTTATTGTGCTGTGTAGTTGACAATGTTTTTTTTTTTAACATTATGAGAGTTTATCACAAGCTCTAGCATATTAAAGTAGGACTAAAAACTTTGAATAAGGTCCCAGTGAAACACTATCTCCATTTTCTGAGGATCAGCTAACTTAGATATATAAATTAAGAGTATCTGTAGGCAAATATCTTGATGCTAAAATCATTAGGCATGGCAACTCATGAAACACAGGGATTGTGGTTGTGCAAATTATATATAGATGTATTATACAGAGTTATAAGAATTATATATTAGTATACAGCCCTTTTAATCTATCTAAAGAATCAGAGTTTTAAATATTTATTTATTTATTTATTTTGCTTTTTGGAGGGCAGTTGGGGTTAAGTAACTTGCCCAAAGTCACCTGGCTAGGTTTTTGTTTCTAAATATTTTTTTTTAATCTGGAGCAAGGGAAGGGTCAGAAAAATGAAGGGGAAAAGTCAGGGAAGATCTCACCCAATGAAACATACCCTAGAGCAGTGGTCAAACATTTTTTTATTAATTTCATTTAATTTTAGTTTTCAACATTCACTTCCATAAGATTTTGAGTTCCAATTTTTCTTCCCATCTCTCCTCTTCTCTTACCCCGAGACAGTATGTAATTTGATGTAGGGTCTACATATGCATTTATATTAAACATATTTTCACATTAGTCTTATTGTAAAGAATAAAAACCAATGGGAGACACAATAAGAAAGAAGAAACAAATGAGAGAGAGACAGAGAGAGACAGACACACACACACACACACAGAGAAAGAGAGAGAGAGAGAGAGAGAGAGAGAGAGAGAGAGAGAGAGAGAGAGAGAATAGCATGATTTGATTTACATTCAGTCTCCATAGTTATTCTTCTGGATGTCTACAGCATTTCCAATCATGAGTCTTTTGGAGTTGTCTTAGAAGTTACTAAGATAAGTCTATCAAAGTTTGTCATCACACATTGTGACTGTTACTGTGTACAATGTATACTTTTTGATATCAAGTTGTCATATGTGAATATAATTGAATACAACTGTGCTATAAGAAATGACAAGCAGACAGGTTTAAGGAAAAAACCCCTGGAAAGATTTACATGTACTGATGCAAAGTGAAGTGAGCAGAACCAAGAGAACAGTGTACAAAAGAGCAACAACATTCTATGATGGTTATCTATGAATAACTTAGTTATTCTCAGCAACACAATGATATAAGACAATTGCAAAGGACTCATGATGAAAAATGCTATCCATATCCACAGGAAAAAATGATAGTCTGAATACTTGTAGTCTTTTTCTTCTTTTTTAACATAATATAAAACTTTTTGCATAATTGCACATACATACCCAATATCAAATTTCTTACCATATTTGGAAGAGGGAAAGGAGGAAGTAAGGGAGAAAATTTAGAAGTCAAATTAAAAATAACCAATGCTGAAATTTATTTTTACATGTAATTTAAAAAAGATATCACAAAAAAAAACTTTTGTGGTTTCAGGGTTCCTTTATACTCTTTAAAATTAATGAGGACACCTTAAAAAACCCTTTTTGTTTCTGTTTGCCATATCAGAAATTAAACTATCTAAGTATTATCATGAAAGCAATTTTGACCTTATGAATGCTTTTAAAGGGTCTTGGGAATGACCATGGGCCATAACTTTGAGAATCATTGCTTTGGAGAACTAAGAGATTTCTAAAGTGCTACAGGTCTTCTGGGGAGAGTTGTGTCTAGAGAGTTTGTAGTTGATTACGAGGCTGCTGGGAGGAGGAAATATGCACACCCCCAAAATAGAACTTTCATCATTTTTTAATATCTTGATACCCTGAAGCAACCCCCCACTTGCCCTTCCTGAGTTAAGAATAAATTCAAAGGCATTTCTTAAGCCCTTGCTATTGTCCAAGCTCTGAATTGAGCTTGTGTGATTGAGAGGAAAAAATACACGATATGTAGTGTGAAAATCTTGAAGCCCATTCTAGTTCAGCTATTTACTAACTCTGTAGCACATGGAAAGTTCCTTAATCACATTGGCTCTCTCTTTTTTTCCTTTTTTTAAAATTTTTTTATTATTTTTTTTAATTAAACAAATGCTTTATTAACTTCTGGTTTACATCATTCATTTCCACCAGATTATGAGTTACATTTTCCCCCATTTTTCCCTATCCACCACCCCAGAATAGCAGTCCCACCAGATATCCCCTCATCCAATCTGCTCTCTCCCATATCTTCCCCCATACCCCCTTCGACTTTGCCATTAGGGCAAGGTGAATCTCTGAGCCCCACTGCCTGGACATCTTATGAAACATTTAATTTTAAAACTTTGATTTTCAGATCCATTCCCCTACTCCCTTGTCACCCACTCCCTCTGAGAAGATAAGCAATTCAGTATGTGTTGTATATGTATATCTATGCAAAACATTACCATAGTAGATATATTGTAAAAGACTGCTTATATTTCCCTCCCACCTGTCTCACCTCCCACCTGGTCCATTCCCTACTTTGATCCCGTCCCTCTTTGATAGTGGGTACTTCTAACCTCCCCTCTCCCCAGAATGCCCTCCCCTCCATCATCCCCCCTCTCATCCCCCTTTCCCCTACTCAGGAGAGTGAGTGAGGGTAAGATATTCCATTTAGTATGTATGTGATTCTCTCCTTGAGGCAACTTCAATGAGAATATGCTTTTGCCTTTTTGCCTTCCTGTTCTTCCCCTCCCCTGCAACTACTTCCCCTTGCCTCTTCTACATGAGATAGTTTACCCTACCCTGTCTCTCTCCATCTCCTCTTGCCACTTTCCTCTCTCACCTCTTGACTTCACCCCTAAAGAATCATCCCTTCCTTGGGGCGGCTAGGTGGCACAGCAAGCAGAGCGCTGGCCCCGCAGCCAGAAGGACCCGAGCTCGGATCCGGCCCCAGACACCCAACACACAAACAAAAACCCAGCCAAGTGACCCCCGGGCAAGTCACCCAACCCCAATTGCCCTCCAAAAAAAAAATAATAATCATCACTTCCCATCAAATTCAACCTGTGCCCTCTATCCATGTATACCTGTGAACATATGCCATGTACCCTTCTTCAATTATTTTCATAATGAGAAAGGTTTCATCAAACACAGTTATTGTTTTTCCATGTAGGACTGTAAATAGTCCAACTTTGATAAGTTCCTTTTGATTTCTTTTTCTTGATTACCTCCTCAAGCATCTCTTGCTTCTTGTGTCTGAATGTCAAATTTTCTATTCAACTCTGTTTTTTTCATCAAGAATGCTTGAAAGACCTCTATTCCACTGAATGACCATATTTTCCCCTGAAACAAGATACTCAGTTTTGCTGGGTAGGTGACCCTTGGGTTCATTTCCAGCTCTTTTGCCCTCTGGAATATCATGGTCCATGCTCTTCGATCCCTCAGTGTAAAAGCTGCCAGATCCTGGGCTATTCTGACTGTGTTTCCACAATATTGAAAGTATTTCTTCCTGGCTGCTTGTAGTATTTTCTCCTTGATCTGGGGATTCTGGAATCTGGCTATAATATTCCTGGGAGTTTTCTTTTGGGGATCTTTTTTAGGAGATGATCTGTGGATTCTTTCAACCTCTATTTTGCCCTCTGGGTCTAAAACATCAGGGCAATTTTCCTTGAGAATTTCTTTAAGGATGATTTCTAGGTTCTTTCTTTGATCATGGCTTTCAGGCAGTCCAGTAATTTTTAAATTATCTCTCCTGGATCTATTTTCCAAGTCAGTGGTTTTTCCCATGAGATATTTCACATTGCCTTCTATTCTTTCATTTGTTTGGATCTGTTTAATAGTATCTTGATTTCTCATAAAGTCACTAGCTTCCATTTGCTCCAGTCTAACTTTGAAGGAATGAATCTCCTCAGTGAGCTTTTGAGATTCTTTTTCCATCTAGCAAATTCGACTTTTTAAGGCATTCTTCTCCTCATTGCCTTCTGAGCCTCTTTTGCCATTTGAGTTAGTCTATTTTTAAGGTGTTATTTTCCTCAGTCAGGCTGTTGACTGTCATTTCATACTTTTCTTGCATCTTTTTCATTTCTCTTCCCAAATTTTCCCCCACTTCTCTTATCTGCTTCTTAAGGTCCTCTATGGCCTGTAGCCAGCTTGTATTTTCATTTGGGGCTTTTGGTGCAGGAGTTCTGATCTCACAGTCCTCCTCCATGCTTTGAGCCTCTTTGCCTCTAAAATAGGAGTCCAATGTTGAACTTTTCTGTTTATTTTGTTTCGTTTGCCTAGGCATATTGCCACTTAATTACTTGATTTTGGGGCTTGTTGCCCCAGTAGGACTCTGCCACCAGACAGGGGAGCTTCTGCCCAAACGTGGGGTCTTCACAACTCCCACCAGTTGGGTGGCCTCTGTAAAGCCTCCACACACTCTGGCAAGTTGGATACCCACCCCAAACTTCCCCCCCAGACCACAATCCAGATCCAGGCAGTTTAAAGCAAAAGCTATTAACCCCCAGTCTGATTGCTGGATCTTCCTACAGTTCGCAGAACAGGAGCTAGAGCCACTAATGACACTGCAAAATGGCTTCTGTGCAGCTGTTTCTTCATCAGCTTTTTGCCCCCAGGGGAGGAAGCCATGTGTTTCCCAAATACTGGTCCCAAAGTCCATAGGGCACTTTGTCCTAGGCATATCTGTGCTGATAATTCTGGAATCGCCACAATTGCTGGTGTTCTGGGGTTCAACCAGTTGGCTGAAGGCCCGGCCACCCTGGGGCTAAAACCGCAGACCTGGGCTCAGCTGTGCGGGCTGCGCTGTAGGTTCCCAGTGTGATGTGCTGCCTGCTCTCAGAGCACTGCGTTGGCTACTCCTTGCAGGGCTTCTGGGCTGTCCTCAGCAGGAGGTTAGCTTCTCTTTGCTGTTCTGTGGGTGCTGTGGCTCCAGAAGTTGTTTGGAGCTCCCTGTCACATTGTTTGAAATTTGTGTGGGGCAGAGCACATTGGAAATGCAGTTTCTACTCTGCCATCTTGGCTCCACCCCCCACCCTCTTGGCTCTCTTTTTTAATCAATAAAATAAGAACTAGCTGATTTTCTTAAGATTCTTTCTATCACTACTTCCCATGTTCTTTCACCTTCATTAAATAGAAAAAATCCCTCCAGCCTTCATTATAGTTCAATTCTATGGCCTGGGGAATACCCCATTTAAAGAGATTGAATGATTTAGCTTAGACAGGCTAACGTGTATTTATGTTGCAGACCACCCTGTACTGGCCTACTCACAGTTACAAAAGCACCTTACTGGTCCACCATTCTGTCCTAAAACATTAGCAATGCTCTCATCAAAACAATCAGTGATGACTCCTCTTTCTTCCTCCTCCACAGGAATGCTGTTAAACAAAGCAGAGTTCTCTCTAAGCTGATTAGGAAAACTTATTCAGGAAAGATGCTTCATTTGCAAATACTTTCTTTTTTTTTCCTTCAAGCTGCCTCCCTACATTTTAATTTACTGGACAATGCTAATGAACTCAGTAAAGTAACTTTGGGTTGAGAGAAGACTTAGTAAGTGCAAGGATAATTTAGGAGAAAAGTGACATAAATATTTCAAAATCCAGACTAGACAGTGGTGTTTACTACATGACTCGTTGGAGGTTACTCAATGGGTATCTGACCAAGGTCTTTTAGGGTCACTTATGTCTTTTATGTGATCAAGATTTGGTCTCTCTTAATCCTGAAAGGTTTAATACAGCTCTCTGACTGGTGTAGGCATTTTGCAATTCGATGGGTTAAAGCTTTTGACGGAAAAGTTTCTGTTATTTAAGTAGCAGATTTCAGTCATATACTTCATTTTTAGACAGCTAAATATTCAACCTGGGGTCAGGAAGACCTAAATAAGTTCAAATCCTTTAATGGCTTTATGACAATATGTGTCCAAATGATTGAAGAAATTAATAGAACCTTTCTCAATCTGTTTCCTGACCTGTACAATGGTGATAATAATAGAAATTTTTTTTCAGTCAGACGATTATTATTTTGGGGACAAAATGAAATAACACACATATTGTCCCTTTTTCATGCATATACATATATGAGTATGCTAGTCATTATTATTTAATACTATTTATATACTACACATAATTTCATATACTGTTTGAAAATTCTTGGGGGCATTTACTATATCTTACTTCACCATTTTATCCTTCAGTTTCTATCATATTGACTTGAACATAGCAGATACTTAATAAATCTCCTAAATCAATATCTGAATGAATGGAAAAAAAAGTTTTCATTCCCTTTTGATTCAAAATGGGCTGATTGCTTCTAAAATTAATCTCTTTCCTGAATGCTAATACTTTCTATTTGTGACATCAATTAGTACTTTTGCATACAGACTATGATCCCAAACGAATTTCTACCATCAAAGAATATCATTATATGCACTAGGATGTCTCATGTGCTCCAAGTTTCTCAAGCAGCATTAGATCCAGATTTTTCTCTTTTTCATTTAATCTTGTTATTCATACTCTTGGCCTTGGACAAGGTTCAGTCCTTTCCTGGAAATCTCTTTTTTTTTAAGACATGCCATGTACTGGAGGTATGTTTGTGACTTAAAACACATATTTGGCAGATATTTTTATTCCTCCTAATGAAAGCATAAAGCATCATCAGTGGGTATCATTGATAACAATACCTTTCTTCTGGCATATCCTAAGGGTGATACATCTGCCCTTCTTGAATGACATTCATTATAATTGGTTCACCCAGATAATGATATGACAAAGCCAATGTTACCAGTCATTCACTCTTTGGACAATTACTTCCCTACCCTGCCTACATTTTACTGACTTTTGTTCACATTGGCACCAAAAATACAAGTTTAAGTAGCTTTTCTTCTCTTTAGGAGTTACACAAACAGCTGAGTGGCTCCAAAAGAGATGTCAGAGAAGTTTTTGAAATCAGGAAAGACTCATTAACTATTTCGATACAACCCCACATACCCCACATAATAATATCTTCTCACATGTCAGAGCAGTCGGCCACTACAGAACAAGAACGTGATTTCCTACAAGTGTTAAATTCAATATCTCAAGAGGGGAGAATATTTAAGGATTTTAAGTGCACCATTGTGTGGTTTTCCCAACACCTGTCAGATAAGCATATGACTTGTTTAGAAGTTTAGGAATATATTCTTTTTTTCACTTGAACATAACAGCTGCCATGTCAGCCTGATTGTAAAGCAAAGCTAGTTGACAATGGTACTCTAAGAAACTCCTCTATATTGGACTATGCTGGAATTATTAAAAGGAAAGAAAATAGTTGCTTTATGAACTTACAAAAACCAAAATAAAATAACATGATATGGTCTTATGGCTAGGGAACAACTCCATCGTTGATTAATAGACCTGATACATACTTATAAGGAAAAGATTAGCTTTCTTAAAGCAATGGTTTCAGTCTGTCCTCTAATCTAAGAGATAGTGTCACTGAAGATAAAAGTTATGATCGCTTTCATACATTCTGTATAGAAAGCACTATTTGTACCATATTGACCATTTTAGTCATAACTCCAAATATTACATCATCTTCAAACAGAAGGAATGTGGCATTATCTGGTATATGTTCACATACATATATTATAATATTATTATTTTCCACAGTCATATGGTTACAGTCTGTTACACATTACACACAAGAAGCAGATTTTGAATTCAAGTCTTTCTGATTCTGACTCTCTATTCACTACATTATGACATCTTTCACCATTGTCATCTTCATCAGCACTCCTGGTGCCATCACCAATACCATCTCTCCCTAGACTATTATAATAGCCTCTTAATTTGTCTCCCACAATTCTCTACAAAGATACAAATTTAATATTAAAGACACCTAAACACAAGTAATACCATACCTCTTTCCTACTTAAAAATCTTCAGTGGCATGTATAATGAACTGCAACACACATAGCATCTTAAATTTGCAAAGTTATATTTTTTCTAAGCTGTTCAGTATATAACATATATCTCTATTGAAATTATATCTGATTTGAGTTACCCCCCATTTTGTCTTAAGCTCTGCTCAAATCCTGACCCTCTCCCCAAAACATTAGCATTCCTCCCACCTTGTGTCATCTGCAAATCTGACACACATGGAGTCTATTCCTTTATTCATTTTACCTATAAAATGATAAGCAGCTCAAATCACTGCAGTCATCCACTGGAGACCTCTTTCCTAATTAATACATTAACATCTATTCCCTTTGGTTTTAACCATTCATTCAATTTTGAATCTGTCTTGTTCTATCCTCAAGCTCAAGTCTCTTTATCTTGTATACAAGAAAGATAGAAGGCGTTTTGACAATTGCTTTGTTGAAATATAGCTCAACTATGTCTAGTTTATCACCCTAATCAAGTAGTTAGCAACCCTGTGGGAAAAAAAAGGAAGTAAGATTATTCAGTCATTGCTGTTCTTGATGAAGAGGTGCCAAGTGTGTCACACTGTTAAGGTTAATTGAATACCAAAATTCATTAAATAATACTTTATAGTATATTTCTAGAAGTAGAAGATTCGTTTTTTCCATATCAAAGCATGTTCTACAGTATTGTGGAATCGTTTCCATTCTTCATAGTTTTTAAAGATCGTTTACAGATTCCCAACAGTGCCTCAACAACCATATTTGCCAATTCTGTCAAAAGCTTAGATGCAATTGTCTTAGTCCTTGGAGCTTCAACTTATCAAAAGCTGATAAGTACCTTCATAAAATATCCTTAGAAGCTTGATAAATCATTTCTTTCTATTCTCTTTTCAAGAGATAGTTAAATAAGCATTGGTTATTTTGTTCCTTTTCACTGCTTATAATCATTTTCCCAACCACTCTAAAAAATTATCCTCTTTTTCTTTATCCTTTTATTTTCCCAGTATGTCCTCAAAAATACTTTTCATCTTTAAAATTCATTGTCAGCCTCTCTTGTTTTTTGAATTTTTGAACTTCTGATACTTTTCTTACAAAATAGAACAAAAGTTTCCCTATTCATTTTTCCATTGTCTACTTTTGTTTCCAGGTTTATTCGTGTTTCTTTTTTTTTTTTAATTTAATTACCTGATAGGCAGCATGACATAGGAGAAAGAGCAGCTGCATTGGAATCAAGAAGACATAGTAAAAGATCTTTTTTTTTTCCCCGATATATCCTCCCTGTCGAAACACAGAAAATCCATTTCACCCTGTTATACTCTAGAACTTTAAGTTACTGATAGGTTTCCAGTCTGCATTAGTGGAAGGAATTTTCCCTTTTCAGATGTTGCCAACATTGATGAAAATATAGGTCTAAACCACTCCGTATTAAAAAAAAAAAAAGACCGACACAAATTTCAAACAATGTGACAGGGAGCTCTGAACAACTTCTGGAGCCACAGCACCCACAGAACAGCAAAGAGAAGCTAACCTCCTGCTGAGGACAGCCCAGCAGCCCTGCAGGGAGTGGCCAGCGCAGTGCTCTGAGAGCAGGCAGCACATCACACTGGGAACCTACAGCGCAGCCCGCACAGCTGAGCCCAGGTCTGCGGTTTTAGCCCCAGGGTGGCCAGGCCTTCAGCCAGCTGGTTGAACCCCAGAACACCAGCAATTGTGGCGATTCCAGAATTATCAGCACAGATATGCCTAGGACAAAGTGCCCTATGGACTTTGGGACCAGTATTTGGGAAACACATGGCTTCCTCCCCTGGGGGCAAAAAGCTGCTGAAGAAACAGCTGCACAGAAGCTATTTTGCAGTGTCATTAGTGGCTCTAGCTCCTGGTCTGCGAACTGTAGGAAGATCTAGCAATCAGTCTGGGGTTTAATAGCTTTTGCTTTAAACTGCCTGGATCTGGATTGTGGTCTGGGGGGGAAGTTTGGGGTGGGTATCCAACTTGCCAGAGTGTGTGGAGGCTTTACAGAGGCCACCCAACTGGCGGAAGTTGTGAAGACCCCACGTTTGGGCAAGTCACTTAACCCCAATTGTCCTCCAGAAAAACAAAAAAAATAAATTAGAATTCAGCAAATGGACAATAATGGCTTCATGCGAAATCAGTGAAAATAAAACAAGAATAAAAGAAAGAAAAAATAGAAGACAATGTGAAATGTCTCATTGGGAAAAACAACTGACCTGGAAAATAGATTCAAGAGATATCATTTAAAAACTATTGAACTACCTGAAAGTCATGATCAAAAAAGGACTTATTCATCATCTTTCAAGAAATTATTGAGGAAAATTGTCCTGATATTTTATAACCAGAAGTTAAAATAGAAATTGAAATAATCCACCAATCACCTCCTGAAAGAGATCCTGAAATGAAAACTCCCAGGAATATTATAGGAAAAGTCCAGAGTTCTTAGGTCAAGGAGTAAACATTGCATGCAGTCAGAAAGAAATAATTCAAGTGTCATGGAGCCACAGTCAGGATAATACAAGATTTAATAACTTCTACATTAAAAGGATTGAGGGATCAGTATATGATATTCTGAAGGGCAAGAGAGGTAGGATTACAAACAAGAATTACGTACCCAGCAAACCTGAGTATAATCCTTCCAAGGAAAAATAGACATTCAATGAAATAGAAGACATTTAATCATTATTGATGAAAAGATCAGAGTGAACATACAATTTAACTGTCAAATAGAAGACTCAAGAAAAGCATAAAAAGGTAAGTAGGAAAGCAAAACCATAAGGGACTTAATAAGGTTAAACTATTTGCATTGCTACATAGGAAGATGATACTTAAAACTCAAAGGAACTTTTTCATGATTCTGGCAGATTGAACAATGATATATAGGCAGAAGGCCCAGGTGTGGTTTGAATATTAAGGGATGATAGCTAAAAAAATATAATTAAGTGGTGAGAGAGGAATGTACTGGGAGAAAAAAGAAAGGAAAAGGTAGAGTGGGGTAAATTACCTCACATAAAAGAGGTAAGAAAAAAACCTTTCCAGTGGATGGGAAGAGTGGGGACTACAGTTGGGAATGAGTGAACCTTACTCTCATCATATTATACTCAAAGAGGGAAAATTATACAAAACTCAATAGGGTATAGAAATTATCTTACTCTATAGGGATGTAGGAGTGGAAGTAGATCAGGGAAGTGGGTGTGATTCAAAGGAGGGCAGATTGGGTGAGGGGTAGTCATAAGCAGAACACTTTTGTGGAGGGTCAGCGTGAAAGCAAAGAGAGAATAGAATAAATGGGGGACATATGATGGAGGGAAATGCTGTTAGCAAAAGTAATTGTGAAGAAAAATTGAAGCAAGTTTCTCTGATAAAGGCCTCATTTCTTAAACATATAGAGAACTGAGTCAAATTTATAAAAATAAAAGCCATCCTGCAACTGATAAATGATGGAAAGATATGGATAGTTTTAAGATGAAGTAATCAAAATTATCAATACCCATATAAAATGTTTTAACTCACTACTGATTGAAGAAGTGCAAGTTAAAATAATTCTGAGATACTCCTTTATACTTATTAGACGGACCAATGGGACAGAAAAGGAAAACAACAGGTGGTAGAGGAGATTTTAGGAAAATGAGATATTAATGCACTGTTTGTGGACTAGTAAACTAAATCGACCATTCAGTAGAGCAATTTGGAACTAAGAAGAAAGAACTATAAAACCATGCATACCCTTAAACTTAGCAATACTACTTCACTATGTCTGTATAATAAAAGAAATATTTAAAAAAAACAACAGAAAAAAAGACTTATACGTACAAAAACATTTAGAGCAGCTCTTTTCTGGGGGAAGGAATTGAAACTGAAGGGACTGTGATGTTATACTGTTATGTTATTTAAAAAAAATGATGAGGGGGGCGGAGCCAAGATGGTGGAGTAGAAACAGCTCATCCAAGCCACTCTTCCCCCAGATTCCCCCCAAACGATGTAAAAGGGGACTCTGAATAACTTCTGGAGCCCCAGCACCCACTTAACGACACAGAGAAGCTAACCTCCCACTGAGGACAGCCCAGCAGCCCTGCAGGAAGGACCAGTGCAGCAGTCTGGGAGCCGGCAGCACACAACTCTCAGAGTGCAGGAAGCAGAGCCCAGCCGGAGCTGAGGTCCCTGTGAGCTGAGGTTTTAGCCCCAGGGCACCAGGCCAACAGCCGGCTGGAGGAACCCCAGAACACCAGTAGTTGTGGCAACTCCAGAATTATCAACATAGACATGCCTAGGACAAAGTAAGAGGTTAGTGCCCTATGGACTTTGGGACCAGTATTTGGGGAATGCGTCAGCTTCCTCCCCTGGGGGCTAGAGGCTGCTGAGGAGACACTCCATGTTGTAGTTTTCAGAGGCAGCTCCAGCGCCTGGCCTGCTGAACCGTAGGGAGATCCAGCGATCAGTCTTGGGGGGTAATCGCTCTTGCTTTAACCTCCCTGGATCTGGATTGTGATCTAGGGTGGAAGTTGTGGGAGGGTTTACAGCTTGCCAGAAACAGAAGTTGCCCCCCACACGTTCGGGACGAAAATTCCTCTAGCAGGCCTTAAAGCCATAGTGTGGCAACAAGCCCAAAAGTCAAGTAATTAAGTGGCAACATGCCAAGGCAAAGGAAACAGAAAAATGCAACCCTAGACTCCTATTTTGGGGGCATAGAGCAGGAAAAGGACTGTGAGGTCAGAAGTCCTGCTCCAAAAGCCCCAGGGGAAAACATGAGCGGGTTGCAGGCCATAGAGGACCTTAAGAAGGACTTTAAAAATCAAATAAGAGAAGTGGAGGAAAAATTGGAAAGAGAAATGAGAAGGATGCAGGAAAAGTATGAAATGAGGGTCAACAGCCTGACTAAGGAAAACAACACCTTAAAAAATAGACTAACTCAAATGGCAAAGGAGGCCCAAAAGGGCAATGAGGAGAAGAATGCCTTAAAAAGTCGAATTTGCCAGATGGAAAAAGAATCTCAAAAGTTCACTGAGGAGATTCATTCCTTCAGAGTTAGACTGGAGCAAATGGAAGCTAATGACTTTATGAGAAATCAAGATGCTGTTAAGCAGATCCAAACAAACGAAAGAATAGAAGGCAATGTGAAATATCTCATGGGAAAAACCACTGACCTGGAAAATAGATCCAGGAGAGACAATTAAAAAATTATTGGACTACCTGAAAGCCATGATCAAAGAAAGAACCTAGAAATCACCCTTCAAGAAATTCTCAAGGAAAATTGCCCTGATGTTTTAGATCCAGAGGGCAAAATAGAGGTTGAAAGAATCCGCAGATCACCTCCTGAAAAAGATCACAAAAAGAAAACTCCCAGGAATATTATAGCCAGGTTCCAGAATCCCCAGATCAAGGAGAAAATACTTCAAGCAGCCAGGAAGAAACAATTTCAATATTGTGGAAACACAATCAGAATAGCCCAGGACCTGGCAGCTTCTACACTGAGGGATCGAAGGGCACGGAATATGATATTCCAGAGGGCAAAAGAACTGGGAATGAACCCAAGGGTCACCTACCCAGCAAAACTGAGTATTTTGTTTCAGGGGAAAATATGGTCATTCGGTGGAATAGAGGACTTTCAAGCATTCTTGAGGAAAAAACCAGAATTGAATAGAAAATTTGACATCCAGACACAAGAAAGAAGAGATGCCTGAGAAGGTAATCAGGGAAAAGAAATCAAAAGGAACTTATCAAAGTTGAACTATTTACATTCCTATATGGAAAAGCAATAACTGTGACTGATGATATCTTTCTCACTATGAAAATAATGGAAGAAGGATGTGTGGTCATATGAGTACATATGTGAATGTGTGTGTATATGGTTACAGTTATATATGGATAGAGGGCATAGGTTGAATTTGTTGGGAAGGGAGAATACTCAAGGGATGAAATTATGAGGTGAGAGAGGAAAGTGGCAAGAGGAGATGGGGAGAGACAGGGTAGGGTAAACTATCTCATGTAGAAGAAGCAAGGGGAAGTGGTTGTAAGGGGGGGGAAGAATAGGAAGGCAAAAAGGCAAAACCAGGTTCTCGTTGAATTTGGTTCAGGGAGAGAATGAGTTACATGCTAAATGGGATATCTCAACCTGCAGCAAAATTGGGGGAAGGGGGTTGAGAGGAGGGAAGATGGATGGGAGGGCATCCTTGGGGGGAGGGGTGGTTGGAAGTACCCACTATAGAAGAGGGACAGGATCATGTGGGGAATGGACCAGGTGGGGGGTGGGATGAGTGGGAGGGAATTGTAAGCAGCCTTGTACAATATATCTACTATGATAATGTTTTGCATAGCTTGACAGGTACAACATATACTGAATTACTTATCTCCCCAGAGGGAATGGGTGACAAGGGAAGAAGGAAATGGATCTGAAAGTCGAGGTCTTAACATTAAATGTTTCAAATATATATAAATACTATTATTAATACTCTTTTGCTTATAATTGGGAGATAAGATGTGAAGGCATTGGGACACAAAGATTCACTTTCCTCTAATGGAAAAGTTGAAGGGGGTATGGGAGAAGGTATGGGAGAGAGCAGATTGGAGGAAGCGATATCTTGTGGGACTGCTATTCTGGGAGGTTGGGTAGGGGAATAACGGGGGTGGAAATGATTGTTTTCAAAATCTGGCGAAAATGAATGATGTAAAACAGAAGTTAATAAAGCATTTGTTTAATAATTTAAAAAATGAAAAAAAGGTATATTAAAAAATGATGAGCAGGATGTTCTAAAAAAAAAAACGCCAAAGACTTACATGTGCTGATGAAAATTGAAATGTATTGTGTTCAAATTAACTGCGATATTGTCAGATGATCAGCTGTGAATGACTTAGCTATTTTCAGCAATACAATGATACAGGAAAGATTGAAGAACTTATGATGGAGATGCTTTCCATCCCCAGAGAAAAAGAATTGATGGTATCTGAACATGGACGGAAGGATGTTTTTTTCTTTTTTAATTTTCTTTTTTTTCCTTGAGTTTTCTGTTTTTTGGTTTGGTTTTTGATGTAATTTTTCTTTCACAGAATGAAATTATGGAAATGTTTTGCATTATTACATTAGTATAGCCGATATTGAACTGCTTAACTTCTCAATATGGGAGTTGTTGTGGGGAAGGGAGAGAATTTGGAACTCAAAGTTTTAAAAACAAATGTTAAAAATTGTTTTTACGCATCACTGGGGAAAATAAAATGCTAAATAAAAATAAAATGTAAGAAATATATACTATGAACCTAAAAAGTGTTGAATCAAAGTTTGTAGAATCTTAGTACAGTGCCTGGCACAAGCTAAGCACTTAATAAATATTTCTTTCTGAAATTGAGTGAAGAGAGATAGGAAGAAGTGTGGTTTCAGCACATATCTACATTTGTCATGTGAATTTATATTCATAAAAATGGGGCCTTTCATTGCAAAAGCCTAGTAAATGTCAGTATTAGGATCTCAGGACCTCTCTATGTAGCTGTGCTTTTATATGACCCAGACAGAATCACCACTTCTCTCTGTCTCCTCACCTATAGAAGGTCGTGTTTATCTTCCTCCTAAGGCAGTTATGAGGACTAATCAAATGTGTTGTTAGTAATTTAAGGTTCTCCTGGGAAAAGCACTTCGCTAGTGAAAGATAATACAACAGGAGGTTGTCTGTATTATAGAGCTGTTCCTAAATGGCTGACAGGGCTAGAATTTAAAGAAGTCTAGCATTTGTATGGTTCCATCTGATGCAGTGCTCATTCCCCATTCAGAGATGGTTATCCCAGAGGTTATGGATTTCTTTTACAGGGGCCTCTAATGTACAATTTCATTTTTTCCCATACCTTGATTACATTTTAATATGAAAATTAAGAAGCCCACACAATCTACAATTTCGGAGAGAAGGAAAGCAGGTAGAAAGAAGTGTGGAGTTGTATACATGTATACATATTTGTGAAATTAAAAAGAAAACAAGAGAGTTTGCGACTAAGAGGGGAAGAAGGAGCTGATGTTTCAAAAACCCCAACACAGATGTAATCAGATTTCAATTCAATCTACCATCTTTTTAAATACTTTGCATATAATAATGGCAGGAAAGGGAGTGCATTACATCAAAATGACATATAGCAGGGGCTCACCCAGCTGGCAGTCAGAGCCCCTTACTGCTTGGGATGGTATAATTTAACAGGTTTTATGACTATTGCTTAAGCATGTTTTGAATTTTTATAACATAGATATGCATTGTATATACTGTACCTAAATAAAGCCACATCTGCATCCTAGGCATATGGGAAATGAATCCACACTTTACCCCCTAATTACTGGTGGTTAATGGAGAGACAAGTAATCTACTAGTAAAACAACTGCTGAAAGCACATTGAGACCAGAAGCAAGTTACAATTGTTGAAGTAAACAATATTTTTTTCTTTCTCGTGCACTCATCATATTATACTGTAGTTTGTAGTTATTGATGTTTATGTGTCATACTTGTATGTGACTACAAGTTCTCTAAGAGCAGCAACCACTGGAATATAAATTTTGTATATATCCCAAGGATTCTGAAAATTTCCTTAACACAGCAAGGACTTAAGAACTTTTTTCAAATATATAAAATAGTAAATGAATGGGGGAAAGGCCTGTTCTTCATACCACCCCCCCAAAAAAAGCCACAACCAAACAGCAATAAAAATCAAATCAATTCAATGCACCAACTCACATAGCTGTTTTCCAACCACGTTTAGATATTTCATCTAAAGTCTTCTAATGCTTGATATTTTGACAAAGAAACAGTTCATGTTTTGTGAAGGCTGCTTATGACAAGCAGCAGGATTTAACAGCCTCCACCAAACAGGAAAGCCTTTTTTGGTATCAAAAAAAGTATGTCTTTTACCAAAAGTAAGTTTAGTCAAGTCCAAAGAGAATTATTATCAGACTGATTGTAAGGTAAGAATTTTTTTTTCAACAACAGAAAATTACAGTTACTATTAAGTCATAGATAGGGTTCTACATGATTGGAAAGGTAACCATGCTTACTAAATAATGCACTTAAATACATTGATATATTGGTTTGTAGGACACAGTTAAATAACCACTAAGCTTTCAATGTTTTCCTGAAACATGTTGACTGAATGTCAATAAGTTTTCCCATATGACAAAGGTACAAAAAATAATTTCTCCCATCATGTACCCAGGTGAACTCCTTTCAAAATAAACATTTAATATAGAGGACACTAACATCATCCCACTTTGTTTTCCAAAGATAAGATGAACTCCATGAATGAAGGATTCTAAGGAAAAGTAAGGTGACCCCTTGGATAACATCAAGAGAGATTAAAAATTCAAATAATGGTGATTTGAATCATGATGCTATGACACAGGCCTGGTGCAGCTTTGTTTAATGGCTATTACTCCCCTTTTTGTAAATCAGGTGTAATTGTAATGGGGATTTTAAGATCTTCCCTGTCCTTGTATTGGCATGCAAACAGGTACTTAGCACCTTGTTCCAAGTTCACAATTGTGTCAAGTATTAATACCCAGAACTTGTGAATGCCACAGTAGGATGGACTTCCTGATGTAACAGGAAGAGCCTGGAACAGGGAGGAGCTAATACCTTATATAAAGTAAATCCCAAGCTGAGAGAGCCAGAATTTCTGGGACCAAGCAGCATGGAGGCTGAGGAGCTAAGAATTGAAAAGGGAATTGAGAAGTGAACTGGGAACTGAGAAGAGGATTGAAAGGAACAGAGAAATGCAAAGAGAGAAGATTTTGAGAACAGGACTTGTAGTGGCAGAGCTTCTTCTGAGAGTTGCTGAAAATTTCTTAGGACCAACCAGAGCTGCTGAGAACTTCTGAGGGCCAGCTGGAGCTGCTGAGAACTTCTGAGGGTCATCCAAAGCTGCTGAGGACTTATGAGGGCCAGATAGAGCTGCTGAGGACTTCTGAGGGCCAGCAGGAACTGCCAGGAATGAGAACTGAGAGATGAGAAGAAAAGAAAACCTGAAGGAAGCATGACTGTGACACAGGTACTTTGCCTGTTTTGATGTTATTTTGTCTAAGATCTTGTTGTTGGGTCTAGGTTGATTTCTCAGGAAGAAAGTGAATTGATGAGGATGACAGCAATGTGAATGAATGTTATTGTAGTTTTGCTAAGCTTTGTCGTTTGAGCAACAGAAACTGTAAAAGACTTGAGGTGGACCCTCTGGTTCTAAAACATCAGGGCAATTTTCCTTGAGAATTTCTTGAAGGATGATTTCTAAGTACTTTTTTGATCATGGTTTTCAAGTAGTCTAATAATTTTTAAATTATCTCTCCTGGATCTATTTTCTAGTTCAGTGAGTTTTCCAATGAGATATTTCACATTGCCTTCTATTTTTTTTTTCATTTGTTTGGATCTGTTTAATAGTATCTTGATTTTTCAAAGAAGTCACTGGCTTCTATCTGATCCAGTTTAATTCTGAAGGAATTATTCTCTTCAGTGAGCTTTTGAGATTCATTTTCCATCTCGCAAATTTGCCTTTTGGAGGCATTCTACTCCTCACTGGCTTTCTGAGCCTCTTTTGCCGTTTGAGTTAGTTTACTCTTAAGGTGTTGTTTTCTTCAGTCAGGTTGTTGACTCTCTTTTCTTTTTTCTTGCATCATTCTCATTTCTCTTCCCAGTTATTCCTCCACTTCTCTTATTTGGTTTTCAAAATTCTTCTTTAGCTCCTGCATGGACTTCAACCAATTCATATTTTTCTTGGAAGATTTTGGTACCAGAGTTCTGACTCCATTGTCGTCCCCGTGTTCCATGTTTTGATCCTTTTTGTCCACAAAAATGGAATCTAGAGTTGGGTTGCTGTGCTTCCTTTGCTTGCTCATGTTGCCCCTCAATTACTTGACTTTTGAGCTTTTTGTCATGATAGAAACCTGCTTCCAGAAAAGACAGCTTTGTCCCAAATCACCGGGGTTTTCACAGCTGCTGGAGCTATTAGTAGGGTCCCCTCTCAGAAGCCTCCATGGCTCTGGCACCTGATCACACATGCCAGAACCTCCACCTTAGACAGCCATCCAGATCCAAGCAGGTCAAAGCAAGAGAGATTACCCCTCAGGATAGTCACTTGGTCCCCCTACAGTCTTCAGATCAGGAGCTCTAAAGTAGCCACAAATTGGAGGCCTCTGAGCCTCAGCTGCTTCTCCCTCCAGTGGGCAGAGGCCACACCACACTCCCAGACCTCCTTCCCACAAAGTCCACGGTGACCTCTCACTTTGTCTTTCTCATTTATGGGTTGATAATTCTGGCAACCACCACAGCTACTGGTGATCTACTCTCCCAAAGTCCCTCTAGCCAGGGCTGTTTGGAGCCCCATTGGGCCAAAACTGCAAGTTCACACAGTGCTGGGGGCTGCTTCCAGCACAATGTGATGGACTCTTCCTGCCAGCCTGCCAGGCTGCCTTCAGCAGTAGGTTTGTTTCTCTCTGTCACGTTGTGGGTTCTTTAGCCCTAAAGTTTGTTTAGAGTCATTTTATAGGTATTTGAGGTAGTTATGGGGTGGGGAATCACACAGAGTTTTCCTGCTTCTATGTCACCATCTTGGCTCAGCCCCTCTGACCTTTACATTTAGATGACTGAGTTAAGGACTTCTCCAATTAAGAAGAAAGAAGACTTTTTGATCAAAGAGACTAAGACAATGTAACCTGGGATAGAGAACACTGACCTTTGTACTTTGTGTCATTTAAGGAGTCTTCCCTCCTTAAGGATGATTGAATTAAGGACTTACTAAATGATTGAGTTCTTACTAAATGAATGTTATCTTTTGCTTAAAACTATCTGACCACTTTAGTGATAAGTTGTTAAGTTATAACATTGTGAATGCTATACTTTGATTTCTGTGAGTATTTTGCCTTAATTTGTTACTGAATAGATAGAGTTCACTATGCTGTGTAATCAGAACTTTGAATCTGTTCACAGCGGCAGTCCTCTGGAAAGCTGCTCATGCTTGTCTTTACACCAGGTCATATAAGTGGGCTTTTCCTCATACCTATGCTCCAGGGTTGCTGTGAGTTAGGATATTTTAGGATAGACCCAGAGCAGCTCAGGTTAAACTGCTTCCATATGTTAATTCCAATTGTGGGTTCTTTGGGCAAGGACCATATAAGGACCATTCTATGGACTGAGGAAGAGACTTTTGGGACCCCAGGGAGGGTCTGTTTTGACCTCTTCATAGGCTACTTTGACCTCATTGTGGACTCTTTTTTAAAACCTTTTTGAGAACTTGGACTTCACTGAGCACATTTTTATAGGAGATATAGAAAAGCTGTGCTCATTTTACTCCTGTTTAGTCAAGCGATAATTCATCTGAATACTCAAGTGAAAAATGGTCCATTGTATTGAATGTGGTCCTTGTCCCAGGATGAAGCTAGGCTGTGAAAGGTTATATTTGTTGTTCTACCAAATTGCACCTAAAATTCAAATGAATATGTGTCAGTAGTCACATGTTTTGGTATAACAATGATGCACAACATTATTGAAGGTCCATAACATATCTTCCTCAATAATCGTGAAAGTCTTAGTAAAACAGTGCCCATCTCATAGGTGAGGAAAATAAAACCGAGATGTAATTGATTTGCCCAAGATTGTAAAATAGTCAATAAGTGTTAATGAGTTGAGAAAATGGATAAAGTGCAACTGGCCTCATGAAGACTTAGCTCAAATTCTGTCTCAGATAATTACTAGTTGAGTGACCACAGGCAAGTCATTGATGTTCTCATCTAAAAAGTGGAGAAAAATTAGCACATATCTCACAGGATTTTTGTGAGCAACTAATGATATAACATATGTAAAGTACTTAAAATTTTTTAAGTGTTATGTGAATGCTAACTATTGCTGTTATTGTAGTTTGTTGTCAATATTTTGCTTCAATTCCAGATATCCTTTAAATGCAGTGCAATTAATTCTCATATAACATACTACTTCTGCTGGTCTTCTCCTTCTCCTTCTCTCTGTCTCTATCTCTCCTCACTCCTTTCTTTGCTTTAATAACTTCAGTGAGAGGAAGCTTATTATCTTATGAAAAGAGACAGTTCATTTTTCATAATGAACTGTCCCTTAAAGGAAATGTAGATGGAGGCAGAGACAAGATGGTAGAATAAAAGTACAGACTAATTTGAACTCTCCCCTCAACCACTCTAAATGCCTTTAAAAGATGTCTCTAAACAAATTCTAGAACTACAGAACTCCTACAAAGGTGGAGTGAAACACATTTCGGTCCAAGACAACATAGAAAGTTAGTAGGCAAGGTCTGTGGCACCATGATGAGAGAGGAGCACAGTCTAGTACAGGCCACAACAATATAGACTGGACCCTAGCAAACCCAGAGAAGGCATCTGGGTAACTGAATCACTGGTAATAGCAGCAGTTTCCAAATATCTCAGCTCACAGATGCCAAAGACAACTTAGAAGGTAAACAGGAAAGGTTCTTAGTACCTGGGTGAGAGTGGAACACTGAAGCATGTGCTGCATCAGTAAATCCCCTGCCTCAGCAAATCAGAACAGTACTAGAGAGTGACTGAACCAGCAGTTGGAGTGGCAGTGGCTACTTCCAAAGCTCTCAACCCACAGGTGGTAAAGGTGTCAAATAACTGATCAGAAGGGGATTACAAAGATCTCTTTGCTGGCACTGAGGCAGGACTCGTGGTTTGCCCATACTTGGATCTGGGTCCTAGTCCTGGGTGTTAGTCCTGGGGTGAGGAGGAGCAATAAAAAAGAGCTTATAGCCAAAGTGGAATTGAGACCTACCTCACAGTTTCAGGGAAGAAAAGAGAGCTTGTGGTCACACTCAGACCAGAGCACAGGTGTAAACCCTCTCTTTAGATTACACCACCTTGGAAGAACTGAAAATCTACAGGTCCTAGAAGTATCACTGATAATAGCTGTACAAAATACCTGAAGCTTGGGACAATGAACCCTCCACACTGGAAGCAGAGCTCTACTTTAATAAATATGTAAAAAGTGAAGTAATAAACTGGGAAAATGAGAAATGATGGAAAAAGAACTATGACTATAGAAAGTTCTTATGGCGACAAGTAAGATCAAAACACACACTCAGAAGATAGCAAAGTCAAAGCTTCTATATCCAAAGCCTCCAAAAAATAAGAATTTGTCTAAGGCCATGGAAGAGGTCAAAATGATTTTGAAAATCAAGTAAGAGAAGTAGAGGAAAAATTGGGAAGAGACTGATGCAAGAAAATTACTAGAAAAAGTCAACAACTTAGTGGAGACACAAACAAAAAAAAATACTGTAGAAAATAACACCTTAAAAACAGATTAGACCATAAGGTAAAAGAAGTCCAGAAAGCCAATTAGAAGACTGTCTTAAAAAGCAGAACTGGCCAAATTGGAAAGTAGGTCCAAAAGCTCACCAAAGAAAATAATTCCTTAAAAATTAGAATGGAGGGGGACAGCTAGGTAGTACAGTGAATAAAGCACCAGCCCTGGAGTAAGGAGGAACTGAGTTCAAATCCACCCTCAGACACTTAACACAAAAACTAGCCATGTGACCTTGGGCAAGTCACTTAACCCCAATTGCCCTCCAAAGAGCAAAAAAAAAATTAGAATGAAGAAAATGGAAGCTAATGACTTTATGAAAATACTAGAAGCAACAACAACAAAAAAAAAAAAATAAAAAAAACAAAAGAATGAAAAAAAAAATTAAAGACAATGTGAAACATCTCATTGAAAAAACAACTGACCTGGAAAATAGATCTAGGAGAGATGATTTATAAATTATTGGGCTACCTGAAAGTCATGATTAAAAAAGAGCCTACACATCTTCTTTTGAGAAATTAGCAATGTAAACCGCCCTGTTATTCTAGCATCAGAGGGTAAAATAGTAATTGAAAGAATCCACCAATAACCTCCTAAAAAAGATCCCAAAAAAGAAAACTCCCAGGAATATTTTATCCAAATTCCAGAGTTCCCAGAGAGAATAATAAACCTGCAGTTGGGTGTAGAAATTTATAATACCCTATAGGAAAATATGAGGGGAAGGGTAAAAGTGCGTGAGGGCATGAAAGAAGGGAGGGCTGATTGGGGGAGGACCCTTTTGATGAGTGATAGAATGAAAGACAATTAAAAATGGAATAAATTAGGGTCAGGGAAGAGGATGGAAGGAAAGATAGCTGGCAATAATACCTGTCGAAAATTAATACCTGAAGGAAAAATTAAAGCAGGTTTCTTAAAGTCCTCATTTCTCAAAAATATAGAGAACTGAGTCATTTTTCAAAATGAGTCATTCTCTGATGGATAAATGATCAAAAGACACAGTTTCAGAAAACTGATTATATCTTTTGAAAAAGAATCAAAGCTATCTATAGCCATGTCGAAAAAAATATTCTAACTCACTATTGATTTGAGGAATGCAAATTAAAAGAACTCTGAGATACTACTTTATGCTTATTAGATTGTTTAATAGAACAGAAAAAGAAATGACAGTCAATAGAGGGGAGGTGGGAAAAAAGAGACCTTAATACAATATCAGCAGAGTTGTGAACTGATTCATCATTCTTAGCAAATAATTGGAATTATGCCCAAATGATTATAAAACTATGTGTACCTTATGAAGTAGCAATACCACTACCATGTATGTATGCCCAAAAGTGATAAAAAAAACAAAATAAACCAAAACAAAAACAAAAAAAACTATATGCACAAAATATTTATTGCAGCTCATTAGCCCATTAATCTGGGCATTGTTGTATGCATTTATGATGGAATACTATTGTACTGTAAGAAAGAAAGACTTGCATGGAATGAAGCAAAGTGAAATATGTTGTGTGCAAAGTAACAGCAGTAGGGCAAGATGATCTGCTGCAAATGACTTAGCTATTTTCATCAGTACAGTGATCCAACACAACTCTGAAGCCCTTATGATGTAAAGTGCTCTCTATCCCCAGAGAAAGCAGTGATGGTGTCTGAATACATATTGAAGCATACTTTTTAAAATTTGACTATCTTAATTTTTTGAGGTTTTTTTGGTCTATATTTTATTTTACAATGTGACCATTATGGATATGTTTTGCATGACAAGACATGTATAACTTATATTCAATTGCTTGTCTTCTCCATGGGGAGGGTGGGAAGGGCAAAAGGGAGAGGATTTGGAAATCAAAAGGTAATTCTGTCTTTTTGATTTGTTTTGTTTTGTTTTTGCTGTTTGGAGGAGGGAGACAGGGCAATTGGGGTTAAGTGACTTGCCCAAGGTCACATGGCTTGTAAGTGTTAAGTGTCTGAGGTCAGATTTGAACTCAGGTCCTTCTGACTCCAGGGCTGGTGCTCCATTCACTGCTTCACATAGCCGCCCCTGAAAATCAAAGTTTAAAAAAATGTTAAACATTGCTTTTACATGTAACTGGGGAAAAATAAGTCACTAAATAAATACAAAAATGTATGGGGGATATTTTAAATTGACTATAAATCTGGCAAGAAATGGCCAAGGTAAACTGTAAGTGACAGAACCATTTTTGTTGTTGTTGTTAATTTGCCACATAATTGTACTTCCAATAAAACTCCTTTTTGTATTGGGATATGGCTCAGCTTGATTTGGAATTTTCTGTGATCCAAGTAAAGATGCCAAGGCATTGAAAAGACAGAAAAATAAGAAATGCTTGGATTATGTATACCATTGCTCTGAGCTTCAGGTTAATCTGAAGTCAAACCAAGACATAATCATAGCAACAATATCTCCTCTTGAAGAATGAAGATGATTGTTGAGGAGGATGCCAAGGGAAACAGACACTTCTCCCCAGATTCCTAGGAGCATTATGAGTTCACTCTGGTTCAGGTCCACTTCCACTTGGCCAAGTTTGTTGACCACAATTTTGGACTTTGTCACTCTTCCAGATAATCCTTCAGGAGAAAAACAACTTGGAAATTGCTTGTTGAAGTGAAATAAGATCTGTAGCTGCCCATTCTCTGGATCATGAAACCAAGTTTGCAGGTATCTTACAGATCAGTTCTACTCCAACTAATGAGTACCTTGAAAAAAAGAATACCCTTCTGCAACATTCCTAGCAAATGGTCACCCATTTTCTGCTTTGAGGACTTCTGCAATGGAGAACACACTTCTCTGCCATGATACCCCATTATATTTTTGATAGCTCCAGTTGTCAAAGGAATATTGTCTTTATACCAAGATTGAATCCGTAACCAGGAAAAATTTATTTATCTCTGAATCTCGTATCTCTGAGCCAGAGTCCAAGGAGAGCACTTTAAGTCCCTTTTCCCAGGGCTAATCCATTCATCATTTCTTTGATCTAATTTGGCATCCCTTACACTCACCATTTTGGAACTCCTTGCAAAAAATAACCAGTTGGTCAAAATCTTTCATACAAGTTACTTAAGCACCAGCTTGTTGATTCTATTAACGGTGAACAATTATAGGTTTTCTGTCCTACAGAATAAAGTTTCATTCCATGCCAGATGCTGAACCAGTACATTTAAAATAAGGCACTTGGGGGAAAAGGTTATAACTGTCACAACTAGAAAGAAAGGAAGCAAATAAAAATGAGCTTACTGAATACCTTAGAAAAGTTAATTTAATTAAATAATCTGGAGTTTCTTTAGCTACTATCAACCCAGAACTATTGGAATTGCCAACAAGAAGTCATTCAGTTGTTTTTTTCCTGCTTTGTGAGTTATATACCCCAAAGAAAAGTAACTTAGAAGCTCTTATGGCCTAAAAATTACCTTTGACTTGTCGTCCACCATATCTGGAATATATTGCCTCCTTACCACCACCTCATAAGATCCCTGGTTTCCTTCAAAGTAGAATTCTTTCTCTCATTCTCTCTCTCTCTCTCTCTCTCTCTCTCTCTCTCTCTCTCTCTCTCTCTCTCTCTCTCTCCCAGTACTCTCCATCTCTATCTGTATCTTTTTCTCAATCTTGTTTCCCCACTTGTTAATGCTTTTCTCTCTCCTTTCTCCATTTCCCTCCTTACTAGACTTTTGTCTTTGACCATTGCCTCCCTCACTCTGCCCTTCTTTCTATCTGTCCCCTCCATTTTCTTTCCATTTTCTCTTACATCTTTATCCCTTCCTTATATCCACCACTTCCTTTTTTTTTTACTTCTTCCTCTCCTACTACTTATGATTTCTATACCTGGGTATGTCATTCCCTTTTTGTGCCAAATCTGAAAAAAGTAAATATCAAACAATTATTATCTCCCTACCATCTTTCCTTCTAATATAATAAATTTTTGTGCCTCTTCATATGATGTAATTTACCTTTTTCTGCCTCCTCCTTTCCTCTTCTTCCAGTACAATCCTTTTACAATACTTAATTGGATTTTTATCATCACATCCAAGTCAACTAATATCCATGCCTATGTATACCCCTATGTGTGTCTCTGTATACCCCTGCTAAATGTCAAAATGAAACTACAGTTTTCAAGACTTAAAAGTATCATCTTCCCATGTAGGGTTGTAAACAGTTTGCCCTTATTGAAAAAAATGTGTCTTTTTTCTTGCTTGAATTTCTATGACTCTCTTGGGTCTTGTATTTGAAGATCAAATTTTCTATTGAGTTCTGATCATTTCATCAGGAAGGTTTGAAAGTCCCCTATTTCGTCAAATATCCATCTCCTTCCCTGAAAGGTTACATTCATTTTTTCTGAGTAGTTGATCCTTGATGGTAATCCAAGTTCCTTTGCCTTACAAAATATCTTATTCCAAGCCCTCTGATCTTTTAACATAAATGCTGTAAGGTCTTGTGCAATCCTAACTGTGGTTCCATAATATTTACTTTTCTTTCTGGATGCTTGTAGTATCTTCTCTTTGACGTGGTAATTTTGGAATTTGGCTACAACATTCTTTGGCATTTTTAATTTGGGATTTCTTTCAAATAGTGATAGGTGGATTCTTTCAATGGCTATTTTACGATTTGATTCTAGGATCTCAGGACAGTTTTCCTTGATGATTTCTTGAAAGATGCTGTCCAGGCTCTTTTTTTGAACATGGGCTTTAGGTAGACCAATAATTCTTAAATTATCTTTCTTAGTTCTATGTTCCAGTTCAGTTGTTTTTCAAAACAAGCATTTTGTGTTTTCTTCTATTCTTTTTTCATTCTTTTGATTACATTTGACTGATGCTTGATGTCTCATAGAGTCATTAGGTTCCACTTTCCCAGTTCTATTTTTTTAAATTGTTTTCTTAAATTAGCTTTTGTACCTCCTTTTCCATTTAGTCCATTTTAATTTTTAAGTTATTCTCTTCAGTGAGTTTTTTGCCTTTTCCATTTGACCAATTGTAATGCCAAGCAAAGGCAACTTCCAAATTTCAGAATACCAGCATAGTTACTTTCCATTTTATTCAGTGACAAATTAAGGAAAAACATTCACAGAAGAGAGAAAATCAAAATATAGCATTCACCAAGTGTGATTCAATAATTTCCAAGTACTGGGGGTCAGAGCTAAGATGGCGGAGTTGAAGCAGTGTGTCCAAGGCACTCTCCCCCGATATCACCTCCAACTATGTAAAAGGGGACTCTGAACAACTTCTGGAGCCCCAGCACCCACAGAACGACACAGAGAAGCTAACCTCCTGCTGAGGACAGCCCAGAAGCCCTGCAGGAAGGACCAGTGCAGCACTCTGGGAGCGGGCAGCGCACTGGGAGCCGGCAGCGAAGCACGCTATCTCATGTAGAAGAACCAAGGGGAAGTGGCTGCAGGGGAGGGGAAGAATAGGATGGCAAAAAGGCAAAACCACATTCTCATTGAATTTGGTTCAGGGAGAGACTGACATACATACTAAGTGGGATATCTCAACCTGCAGCAGAATAGGGGGGAAGGGGGATGAGAGGAAGGAAGATGGATGGGAGGGCATGCTTGGGGGGAGGGGAGGTTGGAAGTACCCACTATAGAAGAGGGACAGGATCAAGTAGGGAATGGACCAGATGGGGTGGGATGGGTGGGAGGGAATTATAAGCAGCCTTGTCCAATATATCTACTATGGCAATATTTTGCGTAGCTATACATGTACAACACATACTGAATTACTTATCTCCACAGAGGGAATGGGTGGCAAGGGAGGAAGGGAATGGATCTGAAAATTGAGGTATTAAAATTAAATGTTTCAAATATATATAAATACTATTATCAATACTCTTTTGAATGTAATTGGGAGATAAGATGTGCAGGCATTGGGGCACAGAGATTCACCTTGCTCTAGTGGAAAAGTCGAAGGGGGTATGGGAGAAGATATGGGAGAGAGCAGATTGGAGAAAGGGATATCTTGTGGGACTGCTATTCTGGGATGGTGGGTAGGGGAAAAATGGGGAAAAAATTATAACTCAAAATCTGGCGGAAATGAATGATGTAAACCAGAAGTTAATAAACCATTTGTTTAATTAAAAAACATAATTTCCAAGTACTACTCCACCCATGGTCAGTACATTCATTTTGTCAGTCACAAAGTATCTCTTCTCAAATGCAGATTGAGATTAGTTTCCAATTATAAACATAATATATTCATTTGGTCAATCACAGAGCACAAAAAAACGTCAGGTTTCCCACCCCTAGATCATAACTGAATTACAGTTATCATCGGTTAATGCCAAGCACCTACTCAAAAGGAGCAGTGGAGAGCATAAAGGCCATCTAGCCAGAGCTACTGCAAGGTTAAGACATCATCACAGCATTTAATACTCAAATACTTTAATACTTTTCTTCATTTTGACCCACGGCAAGTTCTCAGTGATCTCTGTTCCTGGGGAGAAAAAGTTTAACAAAGCCATAATATATATTGCCAGTGTCCTCATTAATTCACTCTATGCCTACAGAACAGTATCAGGACCCCTGAAAATATCAGCAAGACCCTCTTCTAGGATTTCTGTAAACATACAACAAGAAAATCCTTCTTCAGGGCTTCTGAACCAACAGCAAGATTCCAGGACCTCTGCAACAACAGCACTGCCCTTCACCAGCAGACAAATCTTGCAAAACAATATCAAAGCAGACAGACAAAATACAAGCATCCCAGCCACAGTCCTTTGCATCTCTGAGTGACAGTTCTCAAAGGTACTGGGCTGATCTCAAAAGTTCTTATGCCTCTCTCTCTGCTTTGGCTTTATCTCTGCTTATGCCTCTCTAAATCCACAGCACGAACTTGCCCCAGTTCAGCCCTCTCTCTTCATGTCAACAAGTCCATCCCACAAGAGGGGTCCATAAGCTCTGGGTCTTAACATTCAACCTGAAAAGGAAACCAGTACAGGGGATCTTTAAATTCCATTACTATTACAACAATTCTACTTTTAAAGAAGTTGTTTTCTTCAGTGTGCCCCCCTCCCAATTTGGTCCGTTGCATTTTTAAAGAAATTATTTTCTACAGTCAATTTTTGTCCTTCCTATTCAAATTTATTGACTTTCTCTTTCATACATCTCATTTATTTCCCCCATTTTTTCTTTCACCTCTCTTATTTTACTTTTATAATCCTTCAGATATTTTGAGGAAGATTTTCAGCCTTGATAACAATTTATATTCCCCTTTGAGGTTTTGGATGTGCATATATTGACAATGTTGTCCTCTTCTGAATTTGTGTTTTTATCTTCCCTGCCCCTATAGAAAGAATCTAGGTCATTTTCTATTCCTGCTTTTTGCTTATGATGCTTGTGTACTTTTTGGCTTTTAAAGTTGATCTCTTTCTCTGGGGCACAGAATACACTGCCTCAAGCTTCTTGTGCTGGGTTTTAGGATATCTTGTCCCTGCAGTGCATTGTGTGCTAGCTCCTCAGGTGCTGGTAGCTGGAGGCTAAAGTGTTCCAGCAACATACATGGTACTGAGCTGGGATCTGCAACATTGAAGCCCTCAGGGTGGGGGGGAGGTGTTTCTGGCCACGAGAAGATGCCTCCTCACCTAGACTGCTCTGAAGCACTGGGAGGTTTGGCTGCTGGAGGACACTTGCCCTCTGGTGCACATGGAGGATTTCTGAGCTGGAATCTACTGGTTCCCCTGACTGTGCCTGCTCCACCACCCTGGTGCTCAGGATCTCCCACAAATTTGCTGAGGTGGGTCTTGCTGCTGGCTTGCTGAGATGCCTCCGGTGCTGTACTACTCCCCTTCCACCAAAGCAATAGGGACCTTTCCTGTTTATTCCCATAAGCTTCCTGGGTTAAAACACTGCTGCACCCTGCCTTTCTGCTGGCTTAGCTGTTCCAGGGTTTTTCCCAGGGCAATATTTACTGGATTTTGAGAGGTCAATAAGGGATAGTGAGAATGACTTATTGCTTATTCTGCCATCTCATCTCCCAGAAATCAAACACATTCTCACTCTTACTTATCACTGTTTCTCCTTCTAGATGTTTAACTATTATCCCCTTAATAATACCCTCTAAACTTTTGTCAAGAATCAAGTTTATACTCAGTAAGTTTGAATTTGTTAGTATTGGATTTAAGAGTATTCAACTATTTATTGTTGAATACCAATTTCTCAAGTCTTGTTTCTAACTTCCTATTCTCCAAAATCATTTGAAGATCAGTGCCAGTGATAAATCAATCAAATCTTCCAGTTCTTCTATTACACTTAGATATAGTTCTTCTGAGTCTTATGACTTGAATTCATTCAGGACAACTGAGTACTATCTTAACTCCTTATAGTTTAACAAATTTGGTGCACATCAGCAAACATTTTTTAACAACAACTATGTCATAAATTTAGAACAGGAAGAGATATCAGAAATCAGAAATCCTAATATTCTCATTTTACACATAAAGAAAGCAGGGCAGAAGGAGATGGTTTTGTGATTCATATAAGATCACACAGATAGCATTAGAAATGCTAGAAATAAGTCCACTATGAAGAAATTTGAGGAGTGAGGAAGTACAAATAACTAGGTATTACATGTTTTTGTCTTTCTAGTCTAAAGATTTATCTCTTTGGCAGAAAAAGTTGAAGCAAAATAAATATTTAGTAGTTCTGCCCTTCCTACTTGACCTATTCTCATAATTCTATTCATCTGGAATATGACCCTTTACTTTTTTATTGTTATCCTCTTTTTCTAACAACATAAATATGGGGGGGGGGGTAACACTTCACACACTTTTGTTATCCTGATTCAAAAATTTAAAGAATTTGCCAACAATGCATGGCTAATTGGCATCTGATTCTAAAACCAGGATCTCAGAATGAACACACAGAAAAAAGGAAATTAGAAGTTTATGTCTTGAAATATTAAGGTATTTATATCATATATAGGGCAAGGAATGAAAAAAAAGTCTATGAGGAGAAAGGTTAAATTGGTATACTGTGGAGAAATAGGAGAAGGAGAATGTCATATCCACCCAGATACTGGACACAACTCAAGATAATGTCATTCAGCAGAGAATGTTAATAGACTGGGTCTAATATTGAGAAATAGGTTTAGTTTGTGGCTCTAATCTTTTATGTTTAACTAAAGGCAAGACTCAGTGTCTCTGAGACTGTTTTTTTTTTTCATCTGCAAAATGAAAATAATAATTTTTGTACCCCATCCCTGACAGTATTATTGTGCATAATGATTTTTTTATAAAACTTAAAGGATTATATCAGCTCAATCTAATTATATAATTGGAATATAAAAGGCAGGAGAGCAGCAAGCCCTTCTATGATTAACTTTGTAAACTTTTGAAGCAAACTCTTATCTTCATTGGATATTTAGAGGTCAGGACAATTTTTAGGGAATAGTATGCCAATCTATTCTCCATACAAAGAAGTTGGGAAAAAAATCCAAATGGGGAGGGGAGAGAATAAAAGAAAAAAATCCTTAAAAATATCAGACCTGTATCCTCATTTTCAGGATGTTTTATCCATGAATATAAAACACACTTCCAGCTCTGTGAAACCCCGGCATTAAGATTATTGCACATTTTATTGGCCTTTCCTGGGCTCTGAAACTTGAAATTCATCTGCCTCTAACCTTTCCACCCAAGTCAGCTTCATACATAAGTAAAGAGCAAGTTGAAATTACAGGGAGCTATAAAGAAATGGAAGTAACTCACTTTCTTCTTTCAAAACCAATATTAAAATATATGAGGTGCAATTGTCAAACTACAAAATTGCCAGATGATTCATAAGGAATAAGTGGCTGCCAGGCTAGCCTGCCTGCTACCTTGAATTACCAATTTTAACAGGTCTTTGAGAAGGAAGACACTTGGATCATATCTAAGGCAAACAGATGTGAAAAGTTGGAGAGGGGAAGGAGAACTGGAAGGAGAATCAGAATGTCATCTCAACCCTGATGCTGAACAGAAATAGAGATAATGCCATTTAGTAGAGCATGTTAAAAAAAGAAAAGAAAAAAAAAACAACACTGCTAATGTTTTAATAAACAGTTTGTAAAGGAAACCCCAGAGGAATCACCCCCCCATTCTTATATTTCCAACTGCCACCATCCTTCCTCCCTCAAAAGAATAGAGGGAATTCTTTTCAAAAATCATTTTAACTTGTCATTGACTTAGCTGGTATAGCCAAATATTGTTGCTAAATGGATTTGTACAGTCAAGGGTGAATATTTGCTTCTCTTCATTGAGCCATAGTATTGATGCTTAATTTGCTGCCTAAGTGTCATAGTGCACTCAGAAATGCATCCCAGCTTCATGGATGGCAGAGAGATATGTTCACAGATGTGTTGGGAGCTACAGGGCTCAGCTAGAGCTCATACTAGGTGATTTTCTTGAAACAGTCCTGAGACATCGTTGATATGTTTTGAAAAGTGGTAGAGAAAGTTGTAGGAGAGGTAGAAAAAGAGGAAAAGGAATAGATTAATCTTTTCAGAAATTATTATCACTAAAATAATCAATATGATCAATTCCATCAATTCTCAATAATGCCATGATCGTACTAAATACTTTCATGTCAAACAATGCCATTATCACTACCACATCCACTACCAACAACTTGCTCTGCTACCATGACCACTCTAGTGCTATTAAAACAATTAGTATTATCACTCAACTCTAGCTTAACTACTTTAACTACCATTGTCATTACAACCATTACAGTCACCATTATTCATGACTAAAGTGTAGCAGTTTGTTCCCCTGCCATCTCCACACTAATTGTAATGGGGGATTAGCAATAATAGTGATGACATTCTAAAAGACAAAGGAAACAAAAGATGGTCAAACTAGTTAATAAAATGAACAAAAGAGAAAAGAACGAAATTAAGAAGAATACATTGAAAAGGAAGGTTTTGAACTAATGTTTGGAATTTTATCACATAAATTTTAGAAGAACTGTAGGCTGTAAGTAATAAAGATGTAGAGTTTCATATTAAATTTATCTCTTTTCTTCTTTGTTTATGGAAATGCTCATATTTCAAATGTTTACTGAGTTCAAGAATAATAAACATATATTTTATATTGTCAAAAAAAGGAAGTGATAGTGCCACCATACTCTACCCAAGACAGACCACAATTAGAATATTGCTATTCTAATGACCATATTTTAAAAAGAAAATTAAAAATCTGGAGTACATTCAGAGACCATGACATAAAAGATTCAGTTGAAGCCTTTTAAGATTTGGGAAAACAGTGTATTGTAGTGATAAAAATGCTGAATTTGGAATCAGAAGATGTCACTTTGAATTCTAGCTCTTCTACTAAGTTATCATTGTGATAATGGGAAAGATAATTAATATATGTGTTATAACTTCTTTACCTATTAAATGAAGAATTTTAAGTACATAACTTTTGGTTTTTCAACTCTAAACCTTTATTCATTTGTTTATCCTACAGAATAGAGTACAGGTTTAGATGAGGGCAGGTACCATAGAATTCTTCACTCTTTCAATGGACTTTCATTGAAAAAAAGTAGACTTTTTATGCTTGGGTCCCTGAAACTATAACTACGGGAAACAGGTGAAAGTTGCAAAAGGGCAAAATTCAAATCTACATAAAGAAAAAATCTTAACAATTCATGCTGTCCAAAAGTGGAATGGACTACCTTAAGAGTTAATATAATGCTTTCACCACTGGAGATTGTCAAGAAAAAGATGGAGTGACCACTTTTTAGGAATATGGTAAGGGTTATTTTTACATAGATATAATTTAGAGTATATAAGCTCTGGGATAACTTCCAGTGCTGTGTCTATAAGCAAACATCTGAAAAAACAATCATAAGTACAATTGTCCAAACATCTAATGAACTAATTTGATGCCTAATTTTGAAGATTTTTTTTTCTGTCTACAATGCATAAAAACGATGGCACTGGTACTTTTAGTTGATAAAATCTATGTAATTGCATGCTCAGAAAAATGGCTAACAGGGAAAATAGCTTTCTCCCTCCTATCTAAGATACATTGACATAGAGCTTTTTGGTTGCAATGGGTTTCAAGAAAGCTTTATCTTAAATAAATAAAAATTTTTGACAAAATGCAAAAAATGTCCCAAGGGGCTTGACAGAAAAATGAGTTGTTTCAGTGACAGGGAATATAGACCTAAAATGGCAATTAAGCTTGAATGCATAAGAGAATGAGTAAGTTACCCTCCTGTCCCACATACTTTTTTTGGACATAATTGCTGTCCAGTGAATATTTGGTTGGAATATTAGAAAAGAATAAGTTCATTTACTTGACATCATGTGTGGCACTTGTAGAGAGATGGACTTTGGTGAGGTTGAGGATAGGGGATTAAAATCATAATTAATAAATATTGACACCACCTGTATGGCTGAGCTTATATATTTGAGCTTTTTAGTTCATCAAACACCTCTAAAAATTATCATTGATAATTGAAAATTATTGAATATTGACCAGGCATAAGGACTCAGATTAAGTGTGTCCAAATTTATGGAAGATATTTTTGCCTTGTTCCTGGCATTAAGAATTAAGGGGTGAGGGGGCGGAGCCAAGATGGCAGAGTAGAAACAGCTCCTACAAGCCTCTCTGCCCCCAGATTCTCCACAAACTATGTAAAAAAGGACTCTGAAAAACTTCTGGAGCCCCAGGACCCACAGAACGACACAGAGAAGCTAACCTCCCGCTGAGGACAGCCCAGCACCCTGCAGGCAGGAAGGACCAGCGCAGCAGTCTGGGAGCCGGCAGCGCACAGAGCGCAGAGCGCAGGAGCCGAGCTGAGCTTAGCCGAGCCCAGGTCCACATGAGCCGAGGTTTTAGCCCCAGGGCAGCAGGGCCAGCAGCCGGCTGGAGGAACCCCAGAATACCAGGAACTGTGGCGACCCCAGAATTATCAACATAGACTTGCCTAGGACAAAGTAAGAGGTTAGTGTCCTACGGACTTTGGGACCTGTATTTGGGGAATGCCTCAGCTCCCTCCCCTGGGGGCTAGAAGCCGCTGAGGAGACACGCCATTTTGTAGTTTTCATAGGCATTTCCGGCTCCCAGCCTACAAATCGTGGGGAGATCCAGCGATCAGTCTTGGGGGGTAATCGCTCTTGCTTTAACCTCCCTGGATCTGGATTGTGATCTAGGGTGGAAGTCGTGGGTGGGTTTACAGCTTGCCAGAAACGGAAGTTGCCCCCCACACGTTCAGGACAAAAATTCCTCTAGCTGGCCTTAAAGCCATAGTGTGACAACAAGCCCAAAAGTCAAGCAATTAAGTGGCAACATGCCAAGGCAAAGGAAACAGAAAAATGCAACCCTAGACTCCTATTTTGGGGACATAGAGCGGGAAAAGGACTGTGAGGTCAGAAGTCCTGCTCCAAAAGCCCCAGGGAAAACATGAGCGGGTTGCAGGCCATAGAGGACCTTAAGAAGGACTTTAAAAATCAAATAAGAGAAGTGGAGGAAAAATTAGAAAGAAATGAGAAGGATGCAGGAAAAGTATGAAATGAGGGTCAACAGCCTGACTGAGGAAAACAACACCTTAAAAAATAGACTAACTCAAATGGCAAAGAGGCCCAAAAGGGCAATGAGGAGAAGAATGCCTTAAAAAGTCGAATTTGCCAGATGGAAAAAGAATCTCAAAAGTTCACTGAGGAGATTCATTCCTTCAGAGTTAGACTGGAGCAAATGGAAGCTAATGACTTTATGAGAAATCAAGATGCTGTTAAGCAGATCCAAACAAATGAAAGATTAGAAGGCAATGTGAAATATCTCATGGGAAAAACCACTGACCTGGAAAATAGATCCAGGAGAGACAATTTAAAAATTATTGGACTACCTGAAAGCCATGATCAAAGAAAGAACCTAGAAATCACCCTTCAAGAAATTCTCAAGGAAAACTGCCCTGATGTTTTAGATCCAGAGGGCAAAATAGAGGTTGAAAGAATCCACCGATCACCTCCTGAAAAAGATCCCAAAAGAAAACTCCCAGAAATATTATAGCCAGGTTCCAGAATCCCCAGATCAAGGAGAAAATACTACAAGCAGCCAGGAAGAAACAATTTCAATATTGTGGAAACACAATCAGAATAGCCCAGGACCTGGCAGCTTCTACACTGAGGGATCAAATCAATGGGCATGGAATATGATATTCCAGAGGGCAAAAGAACTGGGAATGAACCCAAGGGTCACCTACCCAGCAAAACTGAGTATTTTGTTTCAGGGGAAAATATGGTCATTCAGTGGAATAAAGGACTTTCAAGCATTCTTGAGGAAAAAACCAGAATTGAATAGAAAATTTGACATCCAGACACAAGAAGGAAGAGATGCCTGAGAAGGTAATCAGGGAAAAGAAATCAAAAGGAACTTATCAAAGTTGAACTATTTACATTCCTATATGGAAAAGCAATAACTGTGACTGATGATATCTTTCTCACTATGAAAATAATGGAAGAAGGGGGTGTGGTCATATGAATACATATGTGAATGTGTGTGTATATGGTTACAGTGATATATGGATAGAGGGCATAGGTTGAATTTCTTGGGAAGGGAGAATACTCAAGGGATGAAATTATGAGGTGAGAGAGGAAAGTGGCAAGAGGAGATGGGGAGAGACAGGGTAGGGTAAACTATCTCATGTAGAAGAAGCAAGGGGAAGTGGTTGCAAAGGAGGGGGAGAATAGGAAGGCTAAAAAGGCAAAACCACATTCACATTGAATTTGGTTCAGGGAGAAAATGACATACATACTAAATGGGATATCTCAACCTGCAGCAGGATAGGGGGAAGGGGGATGAGAGGAGGGATGATTGATGGGAGGGCATCCTTGGGGGGAGGGGAGGTTGGAAGTACCCACTATAGAAGAGGGACAGGATCATGTAGGGAATGGACCAGGTGGGGGGTGGGATGAGTGGGAGGGAATTATAAGCAGCCATGTACAATATATCTACGATGATAATGTTTTGCATAGCTAGACATGTACAACATATACTGAATTACTTATATCCCAAGAAGGAATGGGTGGCAAGGGAGGAAGCAAATGGATCTGAAATTCGAGGTTGTAACATTAAATGTTTCTAATATATATATAAATACTATTATTAATACTTTTTTGCCTATAATTGGGAGATAAGATGTGCAGGCATTGGGACACAAAGATTCATCTTCCTCTAATGGAAAAGTCGATGGGGGTATGGGAGAAGGTATGGGAGAGAGCAGATTGGAGGAAGAGATATCTTGTGGGACTGCTATTCTTGGAGGTTGGGTAGGGGAATAATGGGGGGAAAATGATTGTAACTCAAAATCTGGCGGAAATGAATGATGTAAAACAGAAGTTAATAAAGTATTTGTTTGTTTAAAATACAAAAAAAAATAAATTTAAATAATTCCTTTGCAAAAAAAAAAAAGAATTAAGGGGTGAGGGGCAGCTAGGTGGCGCAGTGAGTAAGAGCTCTGGCCTCGGAGTTGGGATGACCCGAGATTGAATCCGGCCTCAGAAAATGAGCACCCACACACAAATAATGACTAGCCGTGTAACCTTGAGCAAGTTACTTAACCCCATTTGCTTTAAAAAAAAGATTAAGAAAAAGAATTAAGGGGTGAACCAAGATGGAAGAACAGAAGCAGTAACTATTCTAAGCTCCTTCCTGAATCCCATAACTAAACTTTTAAAAGTAAAATTGAATGTATTTTGGAGTAACAGAATATATATATATATATATATTTCTATTCCATTCAAAAATTCTCATACTGAGAAATGTTTCATAAGTTACAATTATTGTTTTTCCATGTAGGAATGTAAATAGTTCAACTTTGATATGTTCCTTATGGTTTCTTTTCCCTGTTTACATTCTCATGCTTCTCTTGCTTCTTGTATCTGAATGTCAAATTTTCTATTCAATTCTGATTATTTTAATCAAGAATGCTTGAAAGTCTTCTATTCGACTGAATGACCATATTTTCCCCTGAAACATAATACTCGGTTTTGCTGGGTAAGTGATTCTGGGTTTTAATCCAAAGTCATTAACCTTCCACAATATCATATTCCAAGCCCTTCAATCCCTCAGTGTAAAAGCTGCCAGATCTTGTGTTGTCCTGATTGTGTTTCCAAAATATTCAAATTGTTTCTTCCTGGCTGCTTGTAATATTTTCTCCTTGATGTGGGAACTCCAGAACCTCGTTATAATATTCCCAGAAGTGTTCTATTTGGGATCTTTTTTTTAGAGGTGATCAGTGGCTTAAACATCAGGGCATTTTTCCTTGAAAATTTCTTGAAGTATGATTTCTAGGTTCTTTTTTATCATGGCTTGCAGGTAGTCCAATATTTTTTTAAATTATCTCTTGTGTAACACTTTTCCAGATCAGTCATTTTCCCAATGAGATATTTCACATTGCCTGCTATTTTTTCATTTGTTTGGATCTGTTTAAGAGTATCTTGACTTATCATGAAGTAATTAGCTTCCCTTTTCTCCAGTCTAAATATGAAGTAATTATTCTCTTTAGTGAGCTTTTGAGATTCTTTTTCTATCTGGCAAATTTGCCTTTTTAAGACATTTTACTCCTCGTTGGCTTTTTGAGCCTCTTTTGCCATTTGAGTTAGCCTATTTTAAGGTGTTATTTTCTTCAGTCAGGTTGTTGACTTTCATTTCATAATGTTCTTGCGTCATTCTCATTTCTCTTCCCAATTTTTCCTCTACTTCTCTTATTTGGTTTTCAAAATTGTTCTTAAGGTCCTCTATGGCATGTAACCAGCTCATATTTTTCTTTGAAGCTTTTGGTGCAGGAGTTCTTTCTTCACTGTCTCCCCCCTGTTCAATACTTTGGTCCCTTTGTCACCAAAATAGTAGTGTAAAGTTGGATTGCTCTGCTTGGTTTTCTTCCTTTACCTGCTCATGTTGCCACCCAATTAATTGACTTTTGGGCTCCCAGAGCACTACACTAGCCAATTCCTACTGGCCTACTGGGCTGGCCACAGCAGGAGCTTAGCTTATCTGTATAATTTTGTGCATTCTGTAGCTCCAAAGTTTGTTCAGAGTCACCTTTTACAAGAATTGGAGGGGGTGGGAGCCAGAGGTGACAACTTGACTCCAAGAAGATAAATGTAATTCTACAGTCAGCAAATCAGAAAAAAAAATGTCTCACGGAAGGAAATAAATCCTTAAAAGGTAAAACTTGTGAAAAAAATGGAGAAGATACCTCCATAAAAAAGGACCTTCCAAAAATAACCAAAGAAAGTAATTCACTATGGGTGGAGCCAAGATGGCGGAGTAGAAACAGCTTATCCAAGCCACTCTGCCACCAGATTCCCCCCCCAAACTATGTAAAAGGGGACTCTGAACAACTTCTGGAGCCCCAGCACCCAGAGAAAGACGCAGAGAAGCTAACCTCCCGCTGAGGACAGCCCAGCAGCCCTGCAGGAAGGACCAGCGCAGTGGTCTGGGAGCTTACAGCGTGTGGGGAGCCGAGCTAAGCCCAGGTCCTCGTGAGCCGAGGTTTTAGCCCCAGGGCGGCAGGGCCAGCAGCTGGCTGGAGGAACCCCAGAACACCAGGAGCTGTGGAGACTCCAGAATTATCAACATAGACATGCCTAGGAAAAAGTAAGAGGTTAGTGCCCTATGGAATTTGGGACCAGCATTTGGGGAATGCGTCGGCTTCCTCCCCTGGGGGCTAGAAGCCGCTGAGGAATCACACCATTTTGTAGTTTTCAGAGGCAGCACCAGCTCCTGGCCTGCAAACTTTAGGGAGATCCAGCAATCAGTCTTGGGGGGTAATCACTCTTGCTTTAACCTCCCTGGATCTGGATTGTGATTTGGGGTGGAAGTTGTGGGTGGGTTTACAGCTTGCCAGAAATGGAAGTTGCCCTCCCACACATTCGGGACAAAAATTCCCCTATCTGGTGGCAGAGCCATAGTGTGGCAACAAGCCCCAAAGTCAAGTAGTTAAGTGGCAACATGCCAAGGCAAGGGAAACAGAAAAATGCAACCCTAGACTCCTATTTTGGGGGCACAGAGCGGGAAAAGGACTGTGAGTTCAGAAGTCCTGCTCCAAAAGCCCCAGGGGAAAACATGAGCAGGTTGCAGGCCATAGAGGACCTTAAGAAGGACTTTAAAAATCAAATAAGAGAAGTGGAGGAAAAATTGGAAAGAGAAATGAGAAAGATACAGGAAAATTACGAAATGAGGGTCAACAGTCTGAGTGAGGAAAACAACACCTTAAAATAGACTAACTCAAATGGCAAACGAAGCCCAAAAGGGTAATGAGGAGAAGAATGCCTTAAAAAGTCGAATTTGCCAGATGGAAAAAGAATCTCAAAAGTTCACTGAGGAGATTCATTCCTTCAGAGTTAGACTGGAGCAAATGGAAGTTAATGACTTTATGAGAAATCAAGATGCTGTTAAGCAGATACAAACAAATGAAAGATTAGAAGGCAATGTGAAATATCTCATGGGAAAAACCACTGACCTGGAAAATAGATCCAGGAGAGACAAATTAAAAATTATTGGATTACCCAAAAGCCATGATCAAAGAAAGAACCTAGAAATCACCCTTCAAGAAATTCTCAGGGAAAATTGCCCTGATGTTTAGATCCAGAGGGCAAAATAGAGGTTGAAAGAATCCATTGATCACCTCCTGAAAAAGATCACAAACAGAACACTGCCACGAATATTATAGCCAGGTTCCAGAATCCCCAGATCAAGGAGAAAATATTACAAGCAGCCAGGAAGGAACAATTTCAATATTGTGGAAACACAATCAGAATAGCCCAGGACCTGGCAGCTTCTACACTGAGGGATTGAAGGGCATGGAATATGATATTCCAGAGGGCAAAAGAACTGAGAATGAACCCAAGGGTCACCTACCCAGCAAAACTGAGTATTTTGTTTCAGGGGAAAATATGGTCATTCAGTGGAATAGAGGACTTTCAAGCATTCTTGAGGAAAAAACCAGAATTGAATAGAAAATTTGACATCCAGACACAAGAAGCAAGAGATGCCTGAGAAGGTAATCAGGGAAAAGAAATCAAAAGGAACTTATCAAAGTTGAACTATTTACATTCCTATATGGAAAAACAATAACTGTGACTGAGGAAATCTTTCTCACTATGAAAATAATGGAAGAAGGGTGTGTGGTCATATGAATACATATGTGCGTGTGTGTGTATATGGTTACAGTTATATATGGATAGAGGGCATAGGTTGAATTTGTTGGGAAGGGAGAGTACTCAAGGGATGAAATTATGAGGTGAGAGAGGAAAGTGGCAAGAGGAGATGGGGAGAGACAGGGTAGGGTAAACTATCTCATGTAGAAGAAGCAAGGGGAAGTGGTTGCAAGGGAGGAGAATAGGAAGGCAAAAAGGCAAAACCACATTCTCATTGAATTTGGTTCAGGGAGAGAATGACATACATACTAAATGGGATATCTCAACCTACAGCAGAATAGGGGGAAGGGGGTTGAGAGGAGGGATGATGGATGGGAGGGCATCCTTGGGGGAAGTGAGGTTGGAAGCACCCACTATAGAAGAGGGACAGGATCATGTAGGGAATGGACCAGGTGGGGGGTGGGATGAGTGGGTGGGAATTATAAGCAGCCTCGTACAATATATCTATTATAGTAATGTTTTGCATAGCTAGACATGTACAACATATACTGAATTACTTATCTCCCCAGAGGGAATCGGTCACAAGGGAGGAAGGAAATGGATCTGAAATTCTAGGTCTTAACATTAAATGTTGCAAATATATATAAATACTTTTATTAATACTCTTTTGATTGTAATTGGGAGATAAGATGTGAAGGCATTGGGACACAAATATTCACCTTCCTCGAATAGAAAAGTCGAAGCGGGTATGGGAGAAGGTATGGGAGAGAGTAGATTGGCAGAAGCGATATCTTGCGGGCCTGCTATTCTGGGAGGGTGGGTAGTGGAACAACAGGAGGGGGGGGAAATGATTGTAACTCAAAATCTGCCGGAAATGAATGATGTAAAACAGAAGTTAATGAAGCATTTGTTTAAAAAAAAAAAAGAAAGTAATTCACTAAAAATTAGAATCAGCCAAATTGAAGCTCAGGAATCTATGATGGATCAAGAACCAATCAAACAAAACATGAAGATTGAAAAATTGGAAGACAGTTCAAAATATCTCACTGGAAAAACAACTAAACTGGAGAACAGATCCAGGAGAGATAACCTAAGAATTATTGGTCTACCCGGAAAGTCATAATGAAAAAAGCAGCCTGGACAACATCCTCCAAGAGATTGTCAAAGAAAACTGTCCTAAAATCCTAGAATCAGAAGGCAAAATATTTATTGAAAGAATTCACAGGTCTCCTCCTGAAAGAGTTCCCAAATTGAAAATATAGTAGCTAAATTCTAGAATTACAAGATTAAGGGGAAAATATCGCAAGCAGTCAAAAAGAAACAATTCGAATATCAATTCAAATATCATGGAATTACAGTCAGGATTGACCTAGCAGCTTCCACATTAAAAGACTGTAGGAATTGGAATTTGATATTTTGTAAAGCAAAAGAGCTAGGACTGCAACCAAGAATTAACTACCCGGCAAAACCAAGCATAATCTTTCAGGCAAGTTCATGGTCATTTAATGAAATAAGGGACTCCCAGACTTTCCTGATGAAAAAGCCAGATCTCAATGGAAAATTTGATCTCCAATTACCAGACTCAAGGAAAACATAAAAAGGTAAACGAGGAAAATACACACTCATGTATACATACATGGACACAGGAACACTCATTCACATTCACATAACTTGGGATTCAATAAGGACAAACTATTTATATCTCTATATCAAGCTGTTTATATCTCTATATGAGAAGCTGATAACTGTCATTATTGAAATTTATATGATTATCATGACCTTTAAAAGGGATATACATAGATAGAGGTTGTGGGTATAAATGAACTAATCTGATTATTAAAAAATACCATATTAAGGGCTTCAAAGGGATTGTAATGGGATAAAAGGAAAGGATGAGGCAGAAAAGGTAAATTATATCATAGGAAGAGGCATAAAAATATACTATAGTAGAGGGGAAGGAAAGAGGGATAGGAACATCATTTAAACATTATTATCACTGATTCTTGTTGAAAGAGGGATCAGCATAATCATTTCAGTTTAAGATTTTAACGTGAAAAGACAAAAATCTCATTAAATAGAGGGAATGGAGAGAGGGAGAGGAGCATTGTATGAAATTTATTTTCATTGGTTTGGGGTCAAAGTGGGAAAAACATACTCAGATAAGTAAAAAAAAAAATAATTTTTGTCCTATAGGCAGAAGGAGCATGCGGGGGAGATAATAAGGGAGGGATTAGAAGGGAGGGAAATAGTTGTAAGGGAAGAGGGTAGGTAAAGAAGGGGGGCACAGGGAGGGAACCCTGAGGGAGGAAGGAGTCAAAAGTAAAACACTGAAGGGGGGAAGGGATAAGGAAGAAACAAAAACATAAACAGGGGAGGGAACAGGATGGAGGGGAAGACACAGATAGTAATCATTACTGTGAATGTGAAAGGGCTGAACTTTCCCATAAAACAGAGGCAAATAGCAGAATGTATTAAAAACCATAATCTTACAATATGCTGTCTTCAAAAAACACATTTGAAACAAAGGGATATGCACAGAGTAAAGGTAAAAGGTTGGAGTAGAATTTATTATGCATCAACTAAAGTAAAAAAAAAAGCAGGGGTAGCAATACTTATCTCAGATAAATCAAAAGCTAAAATAGATCTAATTAAAAGAGATAAAGAAGGAAACTATATCCTGTTAAAAGGCACCATCGAGAATGAAGCAATATCATTACTATAGATATAGATATAGATATAGATATAGATATAGATATAGATATAGATATATATGCACAAGTGGTATAGCATCCAAATTTGTAGGGGGGAAGTTAAGGGAATTAGAGGAATAAATAGATAGAAAAACTATACTAGTGGGGGTCCTTAATCTACCCCTCTCTGTACTTGATAAATATAACCTCAAAATAAACAAGAAAGAAGTTGAGGAAGAAAAATGATTTTAAAGAGGTTAGACATGATAGATCTCTAGAGAAAAATGAATGGGTATAAAAAGGAATATGCTTTCTACTCAGTGGTATATGGCACATACACAATAATCAACCATGTACTAGGGCGTAAAACCTCACAATTCAGTCCAGAAAGGCAGACAAATTAAATGTATCATTCTCAGATCATGATTCTATAAAAATCATATGCAATAAAGGGCCATGGAAACATAGACTAAAAACTGATTTGAAACTAAACAATTTAATCCTAAGAATGAGTGGGTCAATCAAGAAATTATAGAAACAATCAGTCATTAGATTCAAGAGAATGACAATAATGAGATGACATACCAAAATTTGTGGGATGCAGCAAGGACAGTTCTTAGGGGAAGTTCTATATCCCTGAAGGCATCTATGAATAAACTAGAGAAAATGGAGGTCAATGAATTGGGTATGCAACTGAAAAAGCTAGAAAAAGAACAATTTGAAAATACCCAATTCAATGCTAATTTAGAAATACTGAAAAATAAAGGAGAGATTAATAAAATTGGAATTAAGAAAACTATTAAATTAATAAATATAGCTAAGAGTTGATTTTATGAATAAACTTATAAACTTGATAGACCCTTAGTAAATATGATTTTAAAAAAGGAAAACAAATTATGAGTATCCAAAATGAAAAGGGTGAATCCACCTCCAATGAAGAGGAAATTAAAAGAATAATTGGGAATTATTTTGCCAAATTGTATGCACATAAATTTTACAATCTTAGTAAAATGGATGAATATTTACAAAAATACAAGTTGCCCATATTAACTGAAGAAGAAGTAAATTGCTTAAATAACCCCATCTCAGAAAGAAGAAATCAAACAAGTCATCAGTGAACTCCCTAGGGAAAAATCTCCAGGGCCAGATGGATTTACTAGTGAATTATATCAAACATTTAAAGAACAATTAATTCCATAACCATACAAACTATTTGGCAAAATTAATGAAGGAGTTCTACCAAATTATTTTTATGACACAAATATGGTACTGATACCTAAATCAGGAAGAGAAAAACCAGAGAAAGAAAATTATAGACCAATTACACTCATGAATATAGATGCAAAAATTATAAATAAAATATTAGTAGAAAGACTACAGCAACTTATCACAAGAATAAAGCATTTGGATCAGGTCGGATTTATTCCAGGAATGCAAGGATGGTTTAAAATTAGGAAAATCATCAGTATAATTGATCATATCAACAATAAAACTAGAAGAAACCACATTATTATCTCAATAGATGCAGAAAAGCCTTTCAACAAAATACAACATCCATTCCTATTAAAAACACTAGAAAGTATAGGAATAAATGTAGCCTTCCTTAAAATAATCTATAAGAACACAATACATTCCCTAATTGATAAATGGTCAAAGGATATCAACAGGCAGTTTTCAGAGGAAGAAATTAAAGGTATCTATAAGCATATTAAAATGATTTAAATCACTATTGATTAGATAAATGCAAATCAAAACAACTCTAAGGTACCACGTCTCACCAGTCAGATTGGTTAAGATGACAAAACAGGAAAATGACAAATGCTGCAAAGGATGTGGACAAATTGGAACACTAATGCATTGCTAGTGGAACTGTGAACTAATCCAAACATTCTGGAGAGCATTTGGAATTATGCCCAAAGGGCTATAAATAATTTCATACCCTTTAACCCAGCAATACCACTTCTAGGACTGTATCCCAAAGAGATCATAGAAGTCAGAGGAAGACTCTTATGTACAAATATATTTATAGTAGCTCTTTTTGTAGTTGCAAAGAAATAGAAATTAAGGGGGTGCCCATCAATTCGGGAATGGCTAAACAAGTTGTGGCATATGCATGTAATGCAATACTATTGTGCTATAAGAAACGAGGAGCAGATGGACTTCTTATTTTTCTGGAGAAGTTTATATAAACTGGTGCTGCATGAGAAGAGTAGAACTGGGAGAAATTTTTACCCAATTAGACACAACATATGTGGACGACCAACTTCGGTAGACTGGACTCTTCTCAGTAATGCAGGGTTATTAGTAAACCCCAAAGACTCATGATGGAGAGAGATGTCTACATCCAGAGAAAGGACTAACTTTTAGTCCAGATGGAAGCAAACTACCTTCTCTTTTTATTTTTCTTGTTTGCTTTTGTTTCCTCTTTCCCATAGCTTATTCCATCTGATACAATCTTTCTTTATTACCTGACTAATGTCTAATGTGTAAGTATTTATAGATCCTATACTTGATTGTATGCCTCCATGGGCAGGGGGTGGGGGGGAAGGAGAGGGAGGGAGAGAAAATTTGAAACTCAAGAAATTGTGGAACTGAATCTTATAAACTAAAAGTAAACAAAAATATAGAGACCAAAAATTTTAAAACAAAAGCAAGATTTAAAATGATTTTTGTTGGAAATTTGGAAGTTCACTCGAAATTTAGATGATAATGCACATTTAATAAAAATGCCTTCCATATATTTAGTGAGTTTCAATCAGAGAGCTTTAAGTGCTTTCTGTTATGTTGTCTCACTTGTCTTCAGAACATCCTTGTGAGGTGGGGAGTACAATTTACAATTCATGTTTCATAGTTCAAGGAAGTGAGGCATAAAGATTCATAATCTTGCCCACTAAAAGGAATACCCACAACAAATTTTGGAAGACTACGAATTAAAGTGTGTGTTTTAGGAATAATAGTAGACTTAGAATCAGGAGACCTGAGTTAAAATCTTACTGCTCTCAATTGGAAGGGGATGAGGAATTATTCTGCTTTTCCCCAGAGCAAACCCTGAAGCAATGGATGAAAATCACAGAAAAAGGTAAATTCAGGTTTCATATAAAGAAAAAAATCCTATCAGAGCTATGGACAAGTGGAATGGCCTGCTTTGTAAAGTAGTTGAAATGATTGTGAATCATGGAATGCCATAGGCTCAGATCATTTTACAGTGAAAAGGAATTTATAGGTCTAAATAGATTTAGTATTTTACTGATAAGTTTCTCACAAAAACTGGAATAAAAGATTTCATTGATAATATATGTGTATATATATTATCAATGAAACATATATATATGAAGAGAAAGGGAGCTAAAGTGGGCCTATAACAAGAGAGAAAATTCAGCCATAGATAAAATTATGTTCATATAACTACTTCAGTGATGAAAAGAAGGAAGGAAGACTTTCAACATGCTGACAAAGCAGATCCTTAATAAATGGTTTTTGAGAGGTATAATGGTAATGGGAATTTGAAGATCTTCCCTGCCTCTTAATAGACCAAAGGGAATGTGTAGATCTTCTCTGTCCTTTAATAGGTTGAATGTAATCACATGGAGCCCATGGTGGGATAAGTTTGTTGAACAAGGTGGAGCAGGAAGCTTGGAGCACAGCTGACAGGAAGCTGGGAGTCAGAGCAATTAGAATGGAGGGAGCAGAGAGGATGGAGGCAAGCAGACAGCTAAGCTCGAAAGTGTTCATTTGTGGGAAAGCTTTGGGATGGTGTTGCTTTCTGAAGTGTTAATGTGTGTTACCTTCTTTGTTGCTATGATGGTTTCTGTTTTCTGGTGTTGGGATTTGACTTTATGGTATCTGAATAAATGTTTTGCTTCTATCTTCTATATGGAGAATATGCTATATTTTTCAACTCATAATTATGCTGGCATGTTCATAACTGCTCTTGATGCTGTGAATATTGCCTCGGAGATACAAGAGGTGCCCATCCCAGATCTACCCATCAATTGTGGTATGGATGAATAACAGGGTATATTCATGTAATGAAGTACTATTGTACTGTGAGAAATTATGAAGGTGGGCTTGTGGTTTAGAGAAACTTGGGAAGACTCGTATTCACTGATAGAGAGTGAAGGGAGCAGAAGCAGACAAAGAGATTATTTTTAAAAAGCAATACTGTAAAGATAAACAACTTGGAAACACTCAGGAATTCGAAATAATTCAGTGATCAACCATGATTCTAGAGGACTCATATTGAAATATGCTACCTACTTCCTGGAAAAGAAATAGTGGATTCAATGTAGAGCAAGTATATAATTTCTGGATATGGCCAATTCAGGAATTTTGCTCAATTGTACATGTTTATAATGGGGATTTGATTTCCATTTATTTTAATTTGAGGGGGTAGGTGAAGATTATCATTGACTGAAGAAAAAAATTAAGTGCATTTTTAAAGTTCTCAAAAATGACTGTTGATTGGTTGACTTTACAGGGAATTTAAAAGAAGAGTCAAATAAGAATCACACTAGATAATTTGATGGAGCAGACCTCTGCACCAGTGAAAAGAGTCTCTACACTGATAAACTCCCAGATTTAGCAAAAATTGGAAGTCTGAATGGATTTCTATCTATTTTTTAAAATTTTATTTCCATTGCCAACTGAATGCAAGATGGAACAGCACCCAGGGTTACTCTGCCATTAATGCAGTCTTGCCTCATTCTGCTTTCCCAATGTAAATAATATTTAATAAAGGATAGATAATATTGTTCTCATTAAATTTATTATTAGTAACATTCTTAGCAGGGAAGAAGGGATTAGGAAAATAAAATATAGCAAAATTATTTTAAGTTAGGAAATTGAGAATTTTTTTGGCACAATTAACTTACTTCATCAGACAATAGTCCCGCATTGAGCATCTTCATATAAAATTTAACAAGTGTTAATAAATTTAATAAGTGATGACTATGATACTTGTTCTTTTCTTTTTTATTCTTTTCTCCTTTATTTTTACATTCTTTTGCTATACTTTTTAAAAATTAATTCGTTTGTTTATTTTTAGTTACAGGATTCAATTCCACAGTTCCTTGAGTTTCAAATTTCCCTTCCCTCCCTCCCGCCACCCCGCACAACAGCATATAGTCCAGTATAGGACCTGCAAATACTTTCACATTAGACATTAATCAAGTTACAAAGGCATATTGTACTAGATGGAATGAAAAATGGTAAAGAGGAAATAAAACCAAACAATGAAAAGAAAAAGATCAAGTACTTTGCTTCTATCAGGATTCAAACTCAGTTCTTTAATAACTATTTCTCTGGATATAGGTATCTATCTCCTTTCTGAGTCTTTTGGAATTGACTTATATCACTGCATTGCTGAGAAGAATCCAGTCTGTCATATGTTGTGTCTGTGATTGTATACAAAATTCTCTTGGTTCTATTCTTCTCACTAAGCATCAGTTTGTATAAGCCTCTCCAGGTAAATATGAATTCCATCTGCTCCTTTTTTCTTATAGCACAATAGTATTCTATTACATGCATATACCACAACTTGTTTAGCCATTCCCCAATTGTACTTGTTCTTTTATAATTGAAATAATACAAGATGATTTCAATTGTTTTCTTTTGAATCACATGTAGATGTGCAATAATAATAGAAGCTAATGTTTAGACAGATTTTATATAAAGTATCCAATTGTACCCTTAAACCAGACTATTAACAATGACTTCATTTTGTAGGTTAAGAAACTGTATTGGAGAGATTAAATGACTTACCTACATTCACAGATATCTCAGGTATGATTCATACTCATTTCTTCGTGACTGTAAGTTAAGTACTCTTTTTGCTGCAATGGACTACTAATAAACTTTTTTTTTACTATAATGGATCATTTTAAATGAATACAAATTAATAATAGCTAGTATTGTTGTAGTTCTTTAATATTTGGAAAATGACTTGATGTTATAAATATTCTCTTAATTTATCCTCGCAACAATCCTGGGAAAGAGGTTCTATTATTGACCCCATTTTACAGATGAGGAAATTGAGGCAAAGAGAAGTTAAATGACTTTTCCAGGGCCACACAGCTAGCAAGTATCTGAAGCAGAATTTGAACTCAGGTCCTCCTGACTTCAGGTCAAGGATTATCCTCTCTGCCACCTAGATGTTTCTAGGCTTTTATAATCAGTACTTTGACTTTAATAAGAACTCAGATTTGAAGAGTCATTTCAAAGCTAAGATACTATAGTCCTATAGAAGGACATTTGTTTGCTTAAACTAATGTTGAAAAATTACTACCTCTAGAAATTGAAAATAATGCCACCTATTATATTACAATTCACCAGGAGTTTTGTTATGTTCAATGTAAAATATAGTATATCTTTTTAATTTATTTATTAATTTCATCAAGTAACTATTATATGATGAGCACAGGGGATCCAAAGGTAGAGATTACTAAAGATGCTTTCATTACATTTATAAATCCAATAAGTATACTGGTTCATGTACAATATATTTTGAGGAGGGTCAAATAAGTAGAAAGCAATCAGGAAAGACTTTCAATCAATAATCATTAATTAATCACCTATTACGTGTCAGGCACTGTGTTATGTACATGGATACTAAAGAGAAAAATGTCACTGGCTCAATGTACTTACATTCTATAGAGTAAAGAGCAACTCTATATGTACATGCACACACATTTATACATATATACATACATATACATATATACAAATATGTACATATACATACATGTATTTCTTTTCTTTTTTTTGCTTTTTTTTTTTGGAGGGCAATTGGGGTTAAGTGACTTGCCCAAGGTCACACAGCTAGTTTTTTTTTGTGTGTGTGTGTGTGCATTAAGTGTCTGAGGCTGGATCTGAACTCAGGTCCTTCTGACTCCAGGGCCCACACTCTACTCACTGCACCACCTAGCCACCCCTCATACATGTATTTCTATATATGTATGCATATATATGTATATGTATGTGTGTATATATGTATGTGTATGTATATGTGTGTGCGTGTGCATTTGTGTGTGTGTGTGTGTGTGTGTGTGCAAAAGAGGGCACTTACAGCCTAAAGGATCAAGAGGAGCTTTACCTAGAATGTAATATATGAGCTTTGGGGAGAAAGAAGGACTCTAAAAGGTTGAGCTGAAGAAGGGATATATTTCAAGGTTAGAGTACCTAATGTGAAAGCACAGAGATGGGAGATACAGCAAAGCAGTCCATTCAGTTTTACTATATCATTGAAGAAAAAGTATAATTGTTATGTTTAGGAAGGTAGACTGGTACTAGCTTGTGAAGTGTGTTTAATAACATACAAGGGATTCTCTTTGGTCCTACAAATTATAAAGAACTGCTGTAGTTTATTCTGGAGGGGAGCAAAATGGTCAGACTTGTGCTTTAGGAACATCAATTTGGTAGCTGTGTGGATCCTGGATTGAACAGAAGAAATTTGCACCAGAACGACCAGTTGTCTAGCTATTACAATATTGAGAAGGAGAGATGTGACAAACCTGAACTGAAGTGGTGGCTATTTCAATGGGGAGAAGGGGATGGTTGTGAGGGATGTTGTAGTGTTTTAATTAATATTTCCAAAGTGTGGATGTATGGGTTTAGTGTGTGTAAGGAATGACACTAAGGGTACAAACCTAGTAACTGAAAAGATGGTGCTGACCTCATAAGAAATAGAGAAATATAAAAGAGTGTGGATTTCAGGGGAAAGACAATGAGTTCTGTTTGGGACGTTATATTTGAAATAACTCAAAACAGCTAATTTGAAATGTTCAGTTTGTCATTGCATATGTATGATAAACTCAGGAGAGAGACTATAGCTATATATAGTCATGAGATTGGATCCATCTGCATAAAGAAGATTATGAAATATGTGGGAGGTGATGAGCTTATAAATCAGAGTAGGTATAGAGAAAATGGAAGAGAACCCAGGACATAGCCTTGGAGCCTGCAGTTATCACACATGACATTGGAATGGGGGAAGAGCATACAAGCAATTATTAAGTGCCTACTATATTCCAGACACTGTACTAAACACCTTATAAACATTGCTTCTCACCACAACTCTATGAAATAGTTTTCATTATTAACCCATTTTATAGATGAGGTCCCTGAGCCAAGCACTGTTTAATTGAGTTGCCCAGAGCCACACAGCTTGTAAATGTTTGAGATGGGACTTAAACTCAGGCCTTCCTCACTTAAGTCCAGTGCTGAATACAGTACTTTCAAAGGAATAGTTAGGGAAAGACCTAAACTTATACCTAAGAATACTCCTGTTTCATCCCTGTGCTCTGTTCTCCATAGCTTCACTAGATTAACTGTACAAATATTTTAAAGGAAAACAATGGTATTCTAGAAGCAGAGTTGATGAATTCACCTTGTATCATTTTTCCTTCCTTTCTTGTTTTCAACAAGGTAAACAACTCAATTATGTTTGCCATTTGGCAACTGCCTGTCAGCCTCCATATGACTCACTGTGCCTGAAATTAAAGCCTGATACATTAGCCCATTTCTTCCCTATTGCTTTATCAGGGAAAAAAATTACCTTCATAACTCATAATATGAACTGTCTCCAGGCATAGAGGCTGTCTATCCTTTTCCAAGTTTAGCCATTAAAAATTTTCCCAATGGCAGAGCCTGGTGAAGACTGTCATGCCAGATCCTTGTCTTCTGGTAAAATTCATTTTTGCCCTCCCCAACTTACTAAATGAATATTAGCCTTTCTGGTAGGACTTTGTAGCCTATAATTCTCCCCTTTATGTCACATTTTCCCCTTCTTTCCCTTGAGGTCTGCTAGGTTTGCCTTGCCAAACCTTAATCACAATACATGAAGCAATAGATTATACAGTTTGGCATCAGTAACCATAGGCAATGACCTCATAGAATTTGAGCAGTGGCAAACCACAAGCAGACAGCTCTGCTTTGGCCATGCACAGGTACATGTACTTATAAGAAAAGGTTTTTTTTTGTCATACATTAAAAACTAGAAATGGATTAAAATCACAATAATGGTATTCTCATCTCTTTACAACTAGACCAAATGGAGATGTGTACTATGACTGCGCATCATTCCTAATGAAGATAATATTCCTCATCATGATAGGGATGTGCATACCCACACATATATGTGAAAAACCTAGACATATGCATATATACACATATCCTATCATCAATCATCATCATCTTCTTTATCGTCAACTTCATCATCAAACAGTATTTGCATGTTTAATATGTGCTAGGCCCTGCTAAGTACTAGGAATAAAAGAAAGGCAAAAATGTGGTCCCTGAGTTCAGGCAACTGACACATAAATATCTATGAACATTAAAAAAAATGTAAATATTATATTGGTGGCTAGGTGGCACAGTGAATGGAGCACTGGCTCTGGAGTCAGGAGGACCTGAGTTCAAATACAGCCTTGAACACTTAACACACACAAAAAAGCACAAAACTAGCCATGTGACCTTGGGCAAGTCACTTAACCCCAATTGCCCTTCCTTCCTCCCTCCAAAAAAAGCAAAAAAAAAAAAAGTAAATCAAATTAAAGAAAAGTAGCCTCACAGTGAAAGTAGTCAGAGTGGGAAAGACCAAAAGAAAAAGTTTATGGATAAGGTTGGATTTGAACTTAGTCTTAAAGGCAGTCAGGGATTAAATCAGGGATAAATGCGGGGGTGAGGAAAGAAAGCTAGTTCTAGAGGACTGTAAGTGTAAAGGCATGGAATGGGTGAAGGACTGTTGTTTGTGGGTATAAATATCATTCTCATCATCATGTCAAACTTTCTATTATATTGCTTATATATTAATTTCATTTTCAGAAATTTTAATAATAAATTTTCCATTTTAATTTGAGCATGATGACAAGAAAACCTGCCATTTTGCATGTGCAACTGTTTCTGGATGAGATTTTCTCAGACAGATAGATCAGTAGAAGAGTTCATTTTCATAATCTCCTAGTTCATCTGACCTATCTCTATTATACTATCTTGTGGAGTCACATTAAAATTGTCCTATAGCCCAGGTGGCAGCATAGAATCAGGACTTCCATGCGGATCCAGCTCCCACATTCATCAATCCATGCAAAATGGGACTCTGGACAAACTTTGGAGATAACCCACAAAATGACACAGAAACTAGCCTCCTGCTGATGACAGCCTGGCAACCAGCCAGGGAGAGGCCAGAGCAGCACTCTGGGAGCTAGGTTTTAGCCCCAGGGCAGAGCCTGACCAGCAGCCAGCTGGAGAGACTCCAGAACACTAACAGCTGTGGCTCTTTCCAGAATTATCAACACATAGATGCCAAGGACAAAGTGAAAGGTCAGTGACCTGTGCACTTTGGGACCAGTAGGGGAGAGCTTCGGCTTTTGTCCCCAGGGCAAGAAGCCACTGAGACACCTTTGCACAGCCACCACATTGCAGTTTCAGCTTCTGCCCTGTAGACTCTAGGGGGACCAGGTGACCAGCCTGGGCAGTAATTGCTCTTGCTTTAATGTTCTTGGATCCGGATTGCAAAATAGGGTGGAGGTCCTGGGGTGTGTGACCATCTTACCAGAGTGTGTGGAGGCCTCAGAGAGGGCACCCAACTAATACCTCTAGAAGCTGAGAAAACCCCAGCCTTTGGGATGAAGCTCTCCTGTCTGGTAGCAGAGTTCTACTGTGGCAACAAGCCCCAAAGTCAAGTAGTTGAATGGCAACATGCCTAAGCAAACAAAAGAAAATAAACAGAAAAATTCAACATTAGACTCCTATTTTGGGGGCAGAGAGGATTGAAGTATGGAACAGGAGGAGGAATGGGAGGTCAGGACTATTGCACCAAAAGCCACAAATAAAAATACGAGCTGGTTAAAGGCCATAAAGGACCTGAAGAAGGATTTTGAAAATCAAATAAGAGAAGTGGAGGAAAAATTGGGAAGGGAAATGAAAGTGATGGATGCAAGAAAATTATGAAAGGAGAGTCAACAGCCTTACTGAAGAAAATAACACCTTAAAAATAGACTAACTCAAATGGCAAAAGAGGCTCAAAAAGGCAATGAGGAGAGGAACACCTTAAAAAGCTGAATTTGCCAGATAGAAAAAGAATCTCAAAGGCTCACTGAGGACAATCTTTCTTTGATCATTGCTTTCAGTTAGTCCAATAATTTTTAAATAATCTCTCCTGTATTTCTTTTCCGGGTCAGTGATTTTTCCCATGAGATAATTCACATTGCCTTCTATTCTTTCATTTGTTTGGATCTGTTTAACACCGTCTTGATTTTTCACAAAGTCACTCCCTTCTCTTTGGTCCATTCTAAAACAGGAAGAACGATTGTCCTCAGTGAGCATATATAATGGCTAGATAATAATCACTAATCTAGGAAACATCAATATCTTAAGCTTTATTTCTCTCAGGCCTCCCCACAAACAAGTTCCTCTAGGCAAGTTCCTCCTTCCACTACCCTCACTCCACTACCCTCTCTTTCCCTTGGGCAAGCTCTTCCCACACTGGGCTCCATGTGATTCAGGATCCATATGACTCGGACTGTATCACAGCTGTGAGCTGGGCCAGAGATCAAAGCAGGTTACATAGGCCTATTAATGGGCAGGGAAGATCTTCACATTCCATTAACATTACAAAACTGTGAGCTATGATTTTCATTGTCATCCAAAGCAAATAGGTCATAGTGGATATTTCTAACAAATGGAGATCCACTGGAGAGAGAAATGGTAAACCACTCGAGTATCTTTGCAAAGAAAACCCCACAGATAGTAAGCCTGGACAGAATTTGGGAGAAGGACCTGGCATGCTATATTACACGGAGTCACAAAGAGTCAGATATGACTGAACAACTGAACAACAACAATGTTATAGCTGCTATTGCAATGCTTTCAGTTACTGAGAAGTAGCTAAGTAAATTTTTTTTTTTATGGAAGTTAAAATCAATTAGAAGGGTGTATGCACATAACAATGGATTTCTTAAAGAATAATACGAATCCTATCAGTACTTCAAAGTTTTAAGTATTTAAACTTTCAAATATTATTTTTATAACCTTAAAGAATGTAACCTTCTATAGTTATTGAAGCTTAAAACTGCACTAAAGACTTTGGGGATGTGACATTGCAAAGCCCAGCACAAGCAGCTATCCAGAGGACTGCTACTATGAATTGTATGGTGATCACTGCTGCTGATCACATAGTGTCGTGAACTCTCTATTTATTCAGCAGTAAACTAAAGCAAAAGATCCACAGAAATCACAGTACAGCATTCACAATGATATAACATAACAAATTATCACTAAAGTGGCCACATAGTTTTAAACAAAAAAATGTCATTCATTAAGTCCTTAACTCAATCATCCTTAAGGAGCAATTATCCTTAAGGGATAAAAAATACAAAGGTCTCCCACCCTTAGGTCATATTTCTTAGTCTTGTCAGTCATAAAGTCTTCTTTATTCTTTATTGGAGGCTAGCTTACAATCATTCTTAAATCAATTATCAATACAAAGCAAAAGTTCTATCACCCCTACGTCAGAGTAAATCATGATCTTCTAAGTCAGTACTAAATACCCAAAGAGAGGTCCTTTCATCTTGATTCAGGGCTGGCTTCCAAATTTCATGGTTCCTCTTCCAAGTTCCCAGCTCTTGTCTGAATTCACCCAAACATCACCTGTATTCACAGATAGGGAGTTCTCAGCTCCTCTTCCAGCTCCTTATCCAGTTCCTTGTCCAGTTCCCATTCCATATTGAAGCTCACAGTGACCAGTCCACCTCACGCACCTTCGAAGTTTCTGTTTCTGGGAAGATAAAGCTTAACAGAGACACAACGACATTCATGCACATTGCCAACACCGTTATCAATTCACTTTCTGCCTGTAAAATCAACACAGACCCAAAAATAGGGTTTGAGAAATCAACATAAATCATTAATATAGTCTCACAAACTCTGAAAACATCAGTACAACCCTCCTCCAGGACTTCTGTAAACAGACAACAGGAAAATCCTCTTTCAGGGTTTCTGAACTAGCAGTAAAGTCCCGGGGCTTTTGTAACAGCAACAACATCCTCTATCAGCAGAAAGGTCTGACAAAGTAACATCAACACAGGCAAGCAAATTGCCAGCACCACAGCCACACTTCCTCCCAGTTCTGCACAGTCCCAGCTGTGCTCCAGCTTTTTATATGTCATTAGCTCCTCCCTGTTCCACCCACCTCTTACATCCTTGCTGTTCCTGTCTTTGTCAAGCCCCTCCCACTGCGTGCTTCAAACGTTCTGTTTCTTAACAAAGTCTTGATATAATCATGGGCAAGACTCAAAGACACTTGAGCTGAAATGAGGTGTTAAGTACTCCTTTGTTTGCCATTACAGAGACATATATCTCTATAGACATAAGCACACATATATGTATGCATATATGAACATACACATAATACATATATATGCACAATGTGTATATGTTTTCTTCTTGTTGCTAAGTTTCATCTGACTCTTTGTGATCCTATTTGGGGTTTTCTTGACAGAGATACTTGAGTAGTGTGCTTTTCTCCTTTTCCAAATCATTTTACAGATGAAGAAACTGAGAAACAGGGTCACACAGCAAGTAAGTGTCTGAGATCAGCTTTGAAATTAAAAAGATGAGTATTCCTGACTACAGGTGTAGGATTCTGTTCACTGTGCCATCTATAATACACATATGCGTGTGCTCATGTATGTATATGCACATGTACATACATGCTTTATGTGCACATCGGTGTATATATTATTCATACACATATATTTGTACATGTATGGGTATTTATCTACAAACATGTTAATGAATATCGATACATGGATTGATTCACATTCTCTCATTATATATCACCTTTAGACTCATCCCATTCTTACCATGATTATCAGTTTGTATTTATGAGATGTCTGACTGGAGCAGAGGTACCCTATCTGGCAATGGAACCAAAATCAAGGTAATTAGACAGAAGTGAAATAAGCTATCAATTCCCTAACTTTGAACTCATTATTTCTTTTGCTTTATGCAACAATAAGTACTACATATAAGTAACATTAATTATAGTGATGATTTTAGAAATAGCAGAGAAGGCTATACAGTATAAGAAATAGAGGCCCATAATTGAAGTAAATAGAGACCTATGTTCAATTCCTACTTTTATTCTTGAAACGACCTGGCAAATCATTAAGCCTATTTAAGCTTCTAGTAATATCCTTTCCTACTAAGTTATAGAGAATGTGTCATCTGCATTGAGGAAAGTATTTCTCATAATTATACCTCACTGTAGTAACCAAACCACAGATTTTTGCATATTTGAATAATGCATTTATAACTTAACTAATTAAGAGAAGACTTAATGGGTGAGGCCATTTATTTCATCTTTTTCTTCTTCAATTAAAAATAATGTTCTCGGGGCAGCTAGGTGGCACAGGGAGTAGAGCGTTGGCCCTGGAGTCAGAAGGACCTGAGTTTGGTTCCAGCCTCAGACACTTAACACACACACAAACAAAAAAACCTAGCCACGTGACCTTGGGCAAGTTATTTAATCCCAATTGCCCTCCAAAAAGCAAAATAATAATAAATAATGTTCTCATTTTATTAACAACACATAATTTCCAAAGAAGAAGAAAAACACACACACAATATATAATACAAACAGTTTGGAATATAAAAATGTTGCTACCCACAGGACCTTGAATTTTCTAAATCATGTTTAAACATCTACAGGAACTTCACAGATAAAGGCCTCAAACCCCTGTCCCTCCTAAACCCTAGAGGCTTTGGTTCATAGAAGTGCAAAGAAGACATCCCCAAGGAAGGAGCAACTTCCTTTGGAGCCAACAAAGAAGAGAAGCTAGGTGTTCTGCCAATAATTTAATTCAGGCTCAAAACTTGGGAATGGAAGTTTGGGTATAGATTCTCTGCAGCTGTTAGAACATCTGCCCCCAAATTATCCTTTCCCCACAACTCCTCTCCTTCAGAAAACCAAATACATGGGTTGAGATGAACTGTCTGTTTCTTCAAATTAATTGCTCAAAAAAAAAAGAATCTCTGAGAAAATGCAATTCTAGGGCCAGGTTCTAGAGTTGTATATACTTATGTTATAACATAGGCTGCCTCCCATCCTCCTCCTGACAACTACCTGTGGGAGAGCTACTAAGCTAGACCCAAGAGGCATACCTGAGAATGGGGATGCAATCTGGACAAGTGAAGCTCTTTGGTCTGTGAGAATAGCTAAGTTAAATTTAAAATCCTTGAACAGGCTGAAATGGTCTTGCTAATAAGCTTTCATGCCCTGGGGGGAAGATCTTATTAGACTCCCAAATTGTCCTCTTTCCCTTTAGGTTTTTCGTCCTTTTTTGGAAGGAACTGATTTCAGCGACACCATGCTTACTCAAACACAATTTGCCAATTGCTTTCCCAATTCCTTCATGAATAAGGTCCATGAACTACAGGTGTTTGCTGTGTTAAATTGGAAAGTTTAACTTTCAGTGCTGCTTCAGTCTGAGGAGACTGGAAGTTGTTTGAATGACCAGTAGCAATGGCTCCAGACCATGACAAACAAATGAAATTCCAAGCTAAGTGGATCAGAAAGTTATTTAAATTGACCTAAGGAAGAGCCAAGCCCATGCCTGATTTCTTCATTCCCTAAAGCTAAGGAACACCAACAACCAAATTGCCAACTCAGGTCAGACACCTACACTTCTGTTCCATAAATCTTGGAGCCTATCAAACCCTGCCCATGGAGAGTCAGTAACAAAGTTGGGTGTGGGGAAGAAAGGTGTTATTATAGGCTTATGACAATCAATATGGGGGGTGGTCAGGTGGACAGTACATGCTTAGAAAAACCCTAAAAATGTGGTAAATGGGAAGAAAGAGGAGGAAGCAGGAAAGAAGGATGGGCTTAATAGGTTAGCACGAATAATACCTTTAGTAGGTTTCTAGAAGAGTTCGGGATAATTTCACTTATGTTGTGGTTTGACTCACCACAGGAAAGAGGGCAGGATTATTTTGGATCAGGGTGTCCAGGTCTTTCTTTACACTTGGATCATCAAAGTGTGTGTGTTGTGTGTGTGTGTGTGTGTGTGTGTGTGTGTGTCTGTCTGTCTGTCTGTCTGCCTGTCTGTATGTATGTCTGTCTAGGTAGATATAGATATAGTATATATGTATATGTGTATATATATAAATGTATATATATATATATGTGTGTATATGTATGTATACATGTATGTATAGGCACATATCTATCTACCTCTATATCTATTTTTCTGTATTTATATCTATATCTATCTATAACTATATATAATTCTATCTATATAGGCTTATGTTGATAGATAGGTTGGAGATAGAGATAGACAGATATAGACATGGAGGACATTGGCCTTTGGCCAGAAACATAACTTGCCAGATAGCTGGAGGCCAGGATGAACAGCCCTTGAGATGGAGCTCCGGGCCTGGAGAGTACATTGCATGCTTTGTCACAAGATGAGATTGAATGGGACTGAATGGAGGCTTGTTCCCTAAGATCTATTATCTCTGCTAGGACTGGTTGTTAGCCATAGTGGCAAAATTTTGGTTCTGTGTGCCTGCTGGGGTAGTTGTAGCAGGATTAATAGTTCTGCTTCAGTACCAGCAGCACCTCTGTTAAAGAGACCAAGGATTTTGGTCTGAAGCCCCTGCTGGCTGTAGGGTTGTGGCTGATGATGAAGTTGGTGGAGCTTAAGGATGGAGAGAGTACCTTACTGCTTTGGAGAGGCTGGAAACTGGGATTCCAGTGAAGGGCCCCAAGGTGCCCTAAGTGGTTGGCAGAAAATAGTATCTGGCAGGTTTAATTGGCTCCTCGTGAGTCATTTCTTCCATTTATGTACTTAACGATCTTGTCCATTTCTTTGGCAGTGAGGTACCTATTAGCAGTCAGTTAATCAAGGGGGCTTTATATGACAGGTGTGTTTCTTCCTCACATCCCCTTGTCTAAGGAGGTTGCTGCTGCTTGCTCCTTTTCCTGCATAATGGCCTCATCTGCCATCTTGGCTGCCTGCCTAGACATTTTCTCACATTCCTTCTCCCAAAATTCAGTCTTTTGGCATTCATAGTTCCTTTCATTTCCCCACTTAATAATATTTCTTTTTTCCTGGTTATATGAAAAGATAGCTTTCAACAATAATTTTATAGGATTTTGACTTCCACATTTTTCTCCCTTCCTACCTCCCCTCCTATATCCCCAAGACAACAAACAATGTGATAGAGGTTATACACATACAATCATGTTAAACATATTTCGACATTAGTCATGTTATGAAAGAAGAATCAGAATAAACTGGAAAAACCAGGAGCAAAAACAAACAAGGGAAAATAATGTGTTTTGTTCTACATTCGGATTCCCAATTCTTTCTCTGAATGTTGACAGCATTTGCCATCGAGAGTCTTTTGGAATTGTCTTCCATCATTGCATTGCTCATAAGGGTTAAGTTTATCATAGATGATCATCACACAGCGTTGCTGTTGCTGTGTATGATGTTCTCCTGGTTGTACTCACTTCACTCAGCATCAGTTTATGGAAGTCTTTCCAGATTTTGCTGAAATCTGCCCGGTCATCATTTCTTATAACACAATAGCATTCTATTAATTCATATATCATAATATATTTAGCCATTCCCCAACTGATGGGCCTGAACTTAATTTCTATACTTTGCCACCACCAAAAGAGCTGCTATAAATATTTTTTGTACATGTGGATCCTTTTCCCATTTCTATGATCACGTTGGGATACAGTCCTAGTAGTGATATTGCTGTATCAAATGGTATGCATAGTTTGGTTGTTCTTTGGGCATAGTTCCAAATTGCTCTCCACAATGTTTGGATAAGTTCACAACAATATCAATAATGTATTAGTATTCCAAATTTCCCACATATTTTCCAACTTTCATAATTTCTCCTTTTCTGTCATTTTAGCAAATCTTGAGGTGGTACTTAACAGTTGTTTTAATTTTCATTTATCTAATCTATACTGATTTAGAGCACGTTTATATGACATTAGATAACTTTAATTTCTTCCTCTAAAAACTACCCATTCATGTCTTTTAAACACTTATAAATTGGAGAATGACATGTGTTCTTTTTTTTAACAAATGCTTTATTAACTTCTGTTTTACATCATTCATTTCCACCAGATTTTGAGTTACAATCATTTCCCAGCCCCCTGCTGTTTTTCCCCTACCAACCTTCCCAGACTGGCAGCCCCGCAAGATATCGCTTCCTCCAATCTGCTCACTCCCATACCTTCTCTCCATACCCTCTTCAACTTTTCCATTAGAGGAAGGTGAATCTTTGTGTCCCAATGCCTGCACATCTTATCTCCCAATTACAAGCAAAAGAATATTAATAATAGTATTTATATATATTTGAAACATTTAATCTTAAGACCTCGAATTTCAGATCCATTTCCTTCCTCCCTTGTCACCCATTCCCTCTGGGAAGATAAGTAATTCAGTAAATGTTGTACATATCTAGCTATGCAAAACATTATCATAGTAGATATATTGTACAAGGCTGCTTATAATTCCCTCCCACTCATCCCACCCCCCCACCTGCTCCATTCCCTACATGATCCTGTCCTTCTTCTACAGTGGGTGCTTCCAACCTCCCCTCCCCCCAAGGATGCCCTCCCATCCATCATCCCTCCTCTCATCCCCCTTCCCCCTATTCTGCTGTAGGTTGAGATATCCCATTTAGTATGTATGTCATTCTCTCCCTGAACGAAATTCAATGAGAATGTGGTTTTGCCATTTTGCTGTCCTATTCTCCCCCTCTTTTGCAGCCACTTCACCTTGCTTCTTCTACTTGAGATAGTTTACGCTACCCTGTCTCTCCCCATCTCCTCTTGCCACTTTCCTCTCTCACCTCATAATTTCATCACTTGAGTATCCTCCCTTCCCAACAAAATCAACCTATTGGACTACCTGAAAGCCATGATCAAATAAAGAACCTAGAAATCACCCTTCAAGAAATTCTCAAGGAAAATTGCCCTGATCTTTTAGATCCAGGGGGCAAAATAGAGGTTGAAAGAATCCACCGACCACCTCCTGAAAAAGATCCCAAAAAGAAAACTCCCAGGAATATTATAGCCAGGTTCCAGAATCCCCAGATCAAGGAGAAAATACTACAAGCACCCAGGAAGAAACAATTAGAATAGCACAAGACCTAGCAGGTTCTACACTGAGGATCAAAGGGCATGGAATACGATATTCCAGAAGGCAAAAGAGCTGGGAATGAACCCAAGGGTCACCTACCCAGCAAAACTGAGTATTTCATTTCAGGGGAAAATATGATCATTCAGTGGAATAGAAGACTTTCAAGCATTCTTGAGGAAAAAACCAGAGTTGAATAGAAAATTTGACATCCAGACACAAGAAGCAAGAGATGCCTGAGAAGGTAATCAGGGAAAAGAAATCAAAAGGAACTTATCAAAGTTGAATTATTTACATTCCTATATGGAAAAAACAATAAATGTGACTGAGGAAATCTTTCTCACTATGAAAATAATGGAAGAAGGGTGTGTGGTCATATGAGTACATATGTGAATGTGTGTGTATATGGTTACAGTTATATATAGATAGAGGGCATAGGTTGACTTTGTTGGGAAGGGAGAATACTCAAGGGATGAAATTATGAGGTGAGAGAGGAAAGTGGCAAGAGGATTTGGGTAGAGACAGGGTAGGGAAAAACAGGGGGGGGGGCAAATGATTGTAACTCAAAATCTGGTGGAAATGAATGATGTAAAACAGAAGTTAATAAAGCATTTGTTTAAAAAAAAGAATCATCCCTTCCCATCAAATTCAGCCTGTGCCCTCTATCCATGTATACCTATAGACATATGCCCATATACCCTTCTTCATTTATTTTCATAATGAGAAAGGTTTTGTCAGACACAGTTATTTTTTTTCCATGTAGGAATGTAAATAGTTCAACTTTGATAAGTTCCTTTTGATTTATTTTCCTTGACTACCTTCTCAAGTATCTCTTGCTTCTTGCGTCTGAATGTCAAATTTTCTATTCAACTCTGGTTTTTTCCTCAAGAATGCTTGAAAGTCCTCTATTACACTGAATGACAATATTTTCCCCTGAAACAAGATACTCAGTTTTGCTGGGTAGGTGACCCGTGGCTTCTGTTGCAGCTTTTTTGCCCAATGGAATATTATATTCCATGCCCTTTGATCCCTCAGTGTGGCTTTCAGGTAGTCCAACAATTTTTAAATTATCTCTCCTGGATCTATTTTCTAGGTCAGTGGTTTTTCCCAGGGGATATTTCACATTGCCTTCTATTCTTACATTTTTTTGGATCTGTTTAACAGCATCTTGATTTCTCATAAAGTCACTAGATTCCATTTGCTCCAGTCTAACTCTGAAGGAATGAATCTCCTCAGTGAGCTTTTGAGATTTTTTTTCCATCTTGGAAATTCAGCTTTTTAAGGCAGTCTTCTCCTCATGCCTTTCTGAGCTTCTTTTGCCATTTGAGTTAGTCCATTTTTTAAGGTGTTATTTTCCCAACGTCCATAGGGCACTAACCTCTCACTTTCTCCCAGGCATATCTGTGCTGATAATTCTGGAATCGCCACAGCTGCTGGTTTTCTGGGGTCCCTCCAGCTGGCTGCTGGCCCAGCCACCCTAGGGCTAAAACCAGGGCTCATGCGGGCCTGGGCTCAGCTCCCAGAGCGCTGTGCTATTGATTCACAGTGCACTGTTCTGTCTGCTCTCAGAGCACTGCGCTTGCTGCTCCCTGCAGGGCTGCTGGATTCTCCTCAGTGGGAGGTAAGCTTCTCTGTGTAGTTCTGTGGGTGCTGGGGCTCCAGAAGTTGTTCAGATTCCCCTTTTACATTATTTGGATGTTGTTTGGGGCAGAGCACTTTGGAAGAGCTGTTTCTATTCCCCCATCTTGGCTCGGCCCCCCTTCCATCTGAATTTGTGTTTTGATCTTCCTTGTCACCATGGTAATTTTTTTTTCGAATGCTTTATTAATTTCTGGTTTACATCATTCATTTCTGTCTGATTTTTCTGTCTGGTCCAATCCCCACCTTGATCCTGTCCCTTTTCAAAAGTAGTTGCTTCCAACTTCCCTCCCCCCAGCCCCCCCTCCCCTCCACCAAACTCCCCCATCGCCCTCCCCACCAGGCTCCTGTAGGGTGGGACACTGTATTTAGTATGCATGCCATTCTCTCCCTGGTCCAAATTCAATGAGAATAAGATTTTGCCTTTTTGCTTTCCTGTTCCTCCTCTGCTCTGAAACCACCTTCTCCTGCATCCTCTACATGAGAGAGTTCACCCCATTGTCTCTCCATTTTCCCCCTCACCACATTCCTCTCTCACCTCTTAACCTCACCTTTTAAGTATCATCCCTTCCTATTAAATTTGACTTGTGCCCTCTATCTATGTATACCTGAAAACATATATACACACATTCACATATACAGTTCTTCAACTACTTCCATAATGAGAAATGTTTTATCAGTTACAGTTATTATTTTTGCCTGTAGGAATATAAATATTTCAACTTTGATAAGTTCATAGTGATTTTTTCCCTGTTTACCTTCTCAAGCATCTCTTGCTTCTTGTATCTGAATGTCAAATTTTCTATTCAATTCTGGTTTTTCCTCAACAATGTGAAAGTCCTCTATTCCACTGAATGACCAATTTTTCCCTTGAAACATGATACTCAGTTTTGCTGAGTAGGTGATTCTTGGTTTTAATCCCAGGTCCTTTCAATGTGCAGAATATCATATTCCATGCCCTTCAAACCCTCAGTGTAGAAGCTGCCAGATCCTGTGTTATCCTGATTGTCTTTCCACAATATTGAAATTGTTTCTTCCTGGCTGCTTGTAATATTCTCTCCTTGATCTGGGAATTCTGGAACCTGGATACAATATTCCTAGGTGTTTTTGGGGGGGATCTTTTTCAGGAGGTGATCTGTGGATTTTTTCAACCTCTATTTCCCCCTCGGGGTCTAACACATCAGGGCAATTTTCCTTGAGAATTTCTTGAAGGATGTTTTCTAGATTCTTTCTTTGATCATGGTTTTCAAGTAGTCCAATAATTTTTAGAGTGTCTCTCCTAGATCTATTTTCCAGGTCAGTGATTTTTCCCATGAGATATTTCACATTACCTTCTATTCTTTCATTTGTTTGGATCTGCTTAATATCATCTTGATTTCTCATAAGTTCACTAGCTTCCATTTGCCCCAGTCTAATTCTGAAGGAATGATTCTCCTCAGTGAGCTTTTGAGATTCTTTTTCCATCTGGCTAATTTGGGATTTTAAGGCATTCTTCTCCTCATTGTCTTTTTGAGCCTCTTTTGCCATTTGAGTTAGTCTATTTTTTACGGTGTTATTTTCCTCAGTCAGGCTGTTGACTCTCATTTCATAGTTTTCTTGCATCTTTCTCTTCCCAATTTTCTCCCACTTCTCTTATCTGCTTCTTAAGGTCCTCTATGGCCTGTAGCCAGCTCATATTTTCATTTGGGGCTTTTGGTGCAGGAGTTCTGACCTCCCAGTCCTCCTCTTGTTCCATTCTTTGATCCTCTTTGGCCCCAAAATAGGAGTCTATTGTTGAATTTTTATGTTTATTTTATTTCCTTTGCCTAGGCATGTTGCCACTCAATTACTTGACCTTTGGGCTTGTTCCAATAACTATTGGAACTTTATTTATTTATTTATTGGACTTTGCCACTAGCCAGGGCAACTTCTGTCCCAAAGTTGGGGTTCTCTCAACTTCCAGAGGTATTAATTGGGTGCCCTCTCTGAGTCCTCCACACACTCCAGCAAGCTGGTCACACACCCCAAGACCTCGACCCCAGTCTGAAATCCAGATCCAAGAAGGTTAAAGTAACAGTGATTACCCACCAGACTGATTGCCTATTCCCCCTACAGTTCACAGCCCAGGAGCTGAAGCTGCAAAGCAGCAATGTGGCACAAGCTACACAGTATCATCAGCAGCTTCTTGCCCCCAGGGGAAAAATCTGAACCATTCTCCCAACCAGTCCCAATGTCCATAGAGCACTGACCTCTCACTTTGTCCTGGGCATCTAAGTGTTGATAATTCTGGATATTCCACACCTGCTGGTGTTCTGGGGTCCCTCCAGCCGGCTGCTGGTCTGGCCACCCTCAGCCTAAAATCACTGGGCTCTGCTCCTACAATTCTGCGCTTGTTGTTTCTTGCCAGGCTGAGGTTAGCTTCTCTGTGTCATTCTGTGGGTTCTGGAGCTCCAGGTGTCGTTCTCAGTCTCCCTTTTACATAGCCTTGAAGTGGTGTGGCCTGGAGCTCCATGGACGTGCTTTCTCTACTCCACCATCTTGACTCTGCCCCCACCATGGTAACTTTCTAATGTCAGAATTATTTTTTCTGCTGTTTGCTCATTCTTCCAACCTATTACTTGACAGTTAATTCTTAAGAATGGAGCACACACTGTCCCTAGTTTCAGAGGTTTTACACACCTGTTTCTTGTGATGTTTCTAAGGATGTTCAAGTTTTCAGTCCTTCCAAGGTGGTATGATCCAAGGAGAAGTGTTTATTACTCTCTTGGCCTGTGTTCTGGTCTTTGAGAGGCCACAAGTACTTTTTCCTGCCCTGGAACTGTGAGGATGCCCCCCTCCCACTCCCTGTCCCTGCTGTGGCTGCAAGCTCTGCTGTGTTAGTACTCTCCTTATCTTGGGATTGTCACCCTCCTGGGATATCTGAGTATCGGCAGAGCAATAGAGGCCTGCCTCAGGGATAGCAGTGAGACCCATGTAATATTTTTCTGACTATTTGTTTGACCCCCTTATCATCTGTGGATTAAGAGCTCTGAAAGCAGCCACTGCTGCTACTGACTTCATGGCTCCCAAGACATGCTTCTGGTTTGTTTTGGCCTGGTCTGTGACAGCGATGCCTGCACTGGACTGTGCTGCACTCTCACCCAGGTGCAAAACACCTTTTCTGTTTGCCCTCCAAATTGTCTTTGGTGACTATGGGCTGAGAGGTCTGGAAACAAACACTGCTGCCACTGATGTAAGTACACTGAGATCTGATCCTGGTTTGCTGTGGTCAGGTCTGTATTGGTACAGCCTATGCTAGACTGCTCTCTTTTCCCACTCTAGTGCAACAGACCTTTCCTTCTGACCTTTTAAGCTGTCTTGGGATGGACAATTGTTTCACTCCATCTCCTGGTGTGTTCTGATGTCCTAGAACTTGTTTAGAGTCAAAAGTATTTGGAGGTATTTGGGGTTAAGCTAACGTGAGTCCCTGTCTTTACTCTGCCACCTTAACTTTGTTTCCCCAAATTCTCATTTTTAAAGGATTATTTTTCTTTAGTTACCTTTTTACCTCCTTTTCCATTTAGCCAATTGTACTTTTTAAAGGGAATTATTTCCTTCAGTAAATTTTTGTCCTTTGTTTTCTAAGCTGTTGACTCTTTTCATAACTCTCATTTCTTTGTTCATTTTTCTTTACCTCTCATTTCATTTTTAAAATCCTTTTTGAGCTCTTCCAAAAAGTCTGTTTTGCTTTGAGATAAATTCGTATTCCACTTTGAAGCTTTTCATGTAAACGTTTGTAATGGCAAGCAAATTGGGATTTTTTTTTTTTTTTGCAGAATTAAATTCTAGCCAATCAGAGAGTAGTGAGATTTAGCCAATCAGATGCCAACTAGAATTATGTGTATGTGTATTTATACATATACATAGATATATACATATACATATATACATATACATATACATACACACATATACACATATATGAGGAAACTGGGGATAGCTCAGAAATCTTCCTTCCTTTTCTCTCCCATCTTAGCTCTGCCCTACATACCTTTTTTCTACCAGAATCATGGCATATGCTTGGGGCATGTTTCAGTGCTCTTATGGAGGACCAAACATGCTATTGACTGCACAGGAGCTATAAACTTGGTGCTGCTGGCTGATGAAAATGCCAAATATAGATCACCTCTGCCAACCTTCTCCAGAGCTTATGTCAGTAAGGTATCTGTTTTAAAGAAAGTTAGGCCTACCACAAATTTTAGACCTTGAATTTTTGTCAACATGTTCTCACCATAGTCATTTTTTCTGATTTCTGACCATGATCATAGAGCAATCTATAGATTTTTCAACATCAGATTGTCTTTGTATTTCCTCAAAATACTAATTTTACAGCTCTTCTCTATGCCATTCTCCATCCTTCATATGTTTTTAATATGAGATATATTCTGGGCCTGGAGAACCTTGTCTATTAAAGTGATTTCTGTAACAATCAAAATAAATGACATCCTTCCTTTTGTAATACATTTTGATGGGCAGATAGTGGTTATATGATTCTTCCTCTCATTATAAATAGGATCTTGTGAATCCCTCATGTCTTGGTATCTGTTATACTTCGGGACTTGTGAGGTATCTGAAGTAAAATGCAGATCTTGCAATTCCCTGAAATCTCTTACATAACAAGGATCCCATATGTTTCTGGCATATCTGGGATCCTTCATGTCACTAAAATTCCACATGTCTGTGGAATCCCTGGGGTACTGAAAGAATGCTCAGGGTCCAAATGTTTCTTGTATCCCTGGGGTCATGTACATCTCTGGATTCTCACGCATCTCAGTCACCCCTGGCATCTCTGGGTTCTCTTCTTCAGTTGCTTGAACTGAAGCCTAGTCCTATCTTGCATAGTGAAAATTTTCAAAACCATATGGATCCTTTTATGTTGGGTAAGGTCTTGCTGGAACTGTATTTATATTTCTTCTTTCCACTGTCCTATTAATATCAAACTTTACTTTATATTCAGAAAGCAACTTTTGTTTCCTGAATCTCTCCTGAGACTTCTTAGGATCTTCTGGACTAGTAGGTTATTTGTATACTGAACACCAACAGAGTGTAATACTATTGTTGAGAGGAAGATAGGGATATGAACTGATGTTTTATAGACAGACACACAGAGAGAGGTTCAGAAGGAATTGATAAAGCTCAATCCTGGGAATCAAGAGACCTGCACTCTATTTCTGGTTCTGACAACCAGCTGTATGGAACATTGCATTATACAATTTTGCCCACGGACCACTTTATGTGTTTGTGTGTTTGTGTGTGTGTGTTTTAAACATTTTCTTTTATATAAAAATACAATATATCAGGTAGCAAATAAGTCTCAAGGCATTTCTATTCATTGAGCCTCAGTTTCTTCATCAATGCCAGAGACATGGATCTTCCCCAAGAGTAATTTCTTTTTTTAAGAGGAATCCACCAGGGGCAGTTAGGTTGCACAGTGAATAGAGCACTGGTCCTGGAGTCAGGATGACCTGAGTTAAAATCCAGCTTGAGACACTTAACACAAAAACTAGCCATGTGGCCTTGGCAAGTCACTTCACCCCAATTGCCCTACCCTCTCCCTTGCCAAGAAAACTGTAAAATAAAAAAAGGAAGCCACCACCACCTCCACAGCCACCACCATTGCTATCACATGCACCAAGGCCACTGAGGCAATATTTTATCCAACTTTATCCTCACAGATTTCAAAAGAAGAAAAAAGACACTATTAACCAACCAGCATTGGCACAAGACAATGATGGCCAAGGAGAAAGTGAGTCAGGAGGGCAGTCCATTCATGCCTTTTTTCTCTTTAACATTTTGATTTCTCATTTATTTAATATACTTTTCTTTTAAAATTTTGAGTTGCAATTTTCTCTCTTCCTTCCCCTATCCCCCCACCCACTGAGAAGAAATACAATATCAATTATACATAAGAAATCATGCAAAACATTTCTGTATAAATTTTTTTAAAACAAGAAAAGTAAATTGAGAAAATTACATTCCAATTTGCCCTCAGACTTCATCAATCCTCTCTGTGGAGGAAGATAGCATTTTTTTCATCATGAATCTTTGGGAACTGCTTTGAATCAGTGTATTGATCAGAGTAGCCTAGATTTTCAGACTTGATAATCATTACTACATTGTTCTTAATGTGTGGAAATCTCCAGTTTCTTCTCACTTTGCATCAATTCTTATAGATCTTGACTTTTTTCTCTTAAATCCCCTGCCTCATCATTTCACACAGTACAATAGTATTTACTACATCACAATTATATGCTACAACTCATTCAGTTATTTCACAATTGATAAGAATCCCCTCAATTTCCAATTGTCAAGACAAAAATAGCTAATTATCACACACATGTATGTATATATGTGTATGTGTATATATGTATGTATATATGCATACACACAACACACACACATTCATATACATCCCTTTCATTTTTTCTTCCATCTCTTTGAGATATATACCTAGAAGTAGTATTTCTGTATTAAAGGGTATGCCTAGTTTTATAACCATTTGTGCATAGTTCTAAATGGTTCTTCAGAATGGTTTAACCAGATCACTACTCTACCAGCAACTAATTATTTTATATTTATTTTTCTCTCCATCCCTTCCAGGAGTTGTTATTTTAGATAGATATGAGGTGGTACTTCAGCATTATTTTAATTTTAATTTCTCTTATCAATTGTGATTTAAGCTATTTTTTCACAACTATCAATAGGTTTAATCTCTGCTTTTGAAACTTGTTTGTTGAAATATTTTAACCATTTATCAATTGGGACTGACTTATTTTTTTAAATGTTACTCATTTCTATACTTAGGATATATTTGAGAAATGAAGTCTTTTTCAGAGAAATTTGCTGTAAAAAGTTTTGATGGTAGTTTATTTTCGATAGTATCTCTTTTTTTTTTAGCATAATGTAGTTTCCCTAATAGTCCCTTTTGATTTGTTCTATTTTTGCTTTTGCTTGGTCTGAGATCATGATTAATACCTTTGCCTTTTTTATTTCAGCTACAGCTTATTATATTCTGCCTCAGCCTTGATTTTAACTCTATATGGGTTTTAAATGTCACTTGTAAACAACATGATATTGAATTCTGACTCTAAACCATTCTGATATCTGCTTCCATTTTGTGTGTGAGGTCATTCCATTCACACTGACAGTTGTGCTTATTAACTGCATATATCCTTCTATCACATTTTTTTTCTGTTTCTTCTTTTCATTCTCTTTTTATCCTGTCCCTCCTCAAAAATCTATTTTCCTTCTAACCATTTCTTCTTTTAATCTTCCATCCCTTTTGTCATCCTTCCCCCTTTTTCTTAAACCCTTCCCTTCATGTTTTCTCTTGGGTAAGTTACATTTCTGTACACAACTCTGTGTGCATGTGTATGTGTGTGTTTCCCTCTTTAAATCAATTCCAATGAGACTGAGGTTCAAGCATTCTGTTTCTTATGGATTGGCAGGGTTAAGTGGGTTGTTTATAACTTTGTAGTACTATGAATATCTTTGGTCTCATATGGTTTTTAAAATTTTTGAGTTGGGCTTGTTATATTAATTGTCCCCTGGTCAAACATATTTTCTGTCCACCTTCTACTATTTTAGAAGGTTACATGAAAAAATTCACCAGTTTCTATGAGTGAAGAAAATACTATGATTACAAAGTGTCAGAGGTAGGAGAGACTATAGAGATTACTTGATCCAGTCTCTTGTCTCTTCTTTTTATGGAAGAGGATACTGAAGCTCAAAGGTGAAATATGTTATCCAATAACAGACATTAAATTAGTGTTAAATCTGAAATTATATTTTAGAACTGGCCCAGTTTTTATTTACCAGAAGAGATTTCAATTCCGACAAAACTTTTTATGATGTGAGATTCTATTACATTATTTTCTATAAATCTTCCACACCACAACTAAGTAAAATGTTTGATAAACTTATGCATAGGTGGTGATTCAAATAAAATTTATATTTAAGGAGGAACAATAACAATATATTTTTGCATACTTTGTCAGTCAATAATTATTATTAAGCACCAGCAGTATGTGAGACCTTATGAAAGGCACTGTGGATACAAAGAAAGGAAAAGGATGTCCCTGCTCTCAAAGAGCTCACAGTCTAACACAACATTGAAACAACTGTGCATAAACAAACTACAATCAACAGAAAGAAGGTCTTAGGATTAAGGGGTTTCAGGAAAGGCTTCCACTCAGGGGACCACATAACTAATTTTGTTGTTGTTAAAAATTTTTGCATTGAAGACTTTGAACCTCACAGGTAATACAAGTGTCATTACCCCCATTTAATAGAAAAGGAAACTGATACAGAATACAATATAAACCCCATATAAATTCTCAGCATTTCTATATATTACTAACAAAGCCCAACAGCAAGAAATATAAAAAGTAATTTCATATAAAGTTACTGTAGACATTATAAGATATTTGGGAGTCTATCTGTAGAAACAAATGCAGGAACTATGAGAGCACAATTGCAAAACACTTTTCACACAAATAAAGTGAGATCTAAATAATTGGAAAAACATCAGTTGCTCCTGGGTAGACTGGGATAATATTATAAAATGACAATTCTACCTAAATTAATTTACTTATACAGTGCCATACCAATCAAACTACCAAAAATTTTATAGAGTTGGAAAAAATATTAACAAAATACATCTGGAAGAACAAAAGTTCCAGAATATCAAGGGAATTAATGAAAAGAAATGCTAGGGAAGGTGGTCTAGTCATACCAGATCTTAATTTTTATTATAAAACCGCAATCATCAAAACTACTTGGTACAGGCTAAGAAAGAGTCACGAGTGAGTGAAAGAGATTGGGAACCTAAGACACAGTAGTCAATGACTATAATAACAATTTACTGTTTGATAAACCCAAAGGCCCTAGATTCTGAGGTAATAACTCACTATTTGACAAAAACTGCTGGGAAAACTGGAAAAATAATATGGCAGAAACTGGGTAAAGACCAATATTTTACACCATACCCCAAAATAAATTCAAAATAGTTACATGATTTAGATATAGAGGCTGATATTATAAGCAAACTGATAAAGAAAGGAAGAGATTACCTGTCATTTATGGAGAATGGAAGAATCTATGACCAAACAAGAGATAGAGAACATTATGAAATGCAAAATAAATAATTTTGATTGCATGAAATTGAAAAGTTTTGCATAGGATTTTGCAAGATTAGGAGAGAAGCAGATAACTGGGAGATAATTTTTATAACCAGTGTCTCTTATAAATGGTGTATTATTTCTAAAATTTATAGAGAACTTAGTCAAATTCATCAGAAAGCAAGTCTTTGCACAATTGATTGTCCTAGGATATTAACAGGAAGTTTTCAGAAGAAGAATTTAAAGTTATCTATAGCCATATTGAAAAATGCTCTAAATCACTGTTGATTAAAGAAATGAAAATCAAATCAACTCAGATTCCTCATCACACCTGTTAGACTGGCTAACAGGACAAAACAGGAAAATTATAAATGCTGGAGAAGATGCTGGAAAACCGGAACACTGATGCATTATTGGTGGAGTTGTAAACTGATCCACTCATTTTAAAGAACAATTTTGAACTATGCTCAAAGGTATATAAAAATGTGCATACCCTTTGACTCAGCAATACCTCTTCTAGAGATATATCCCAACTGGGAAAGGATTTGCATGTACAAAAATATTTATAGCAGCTCTTTTTGTGGTCACCAAGAATGGGAAATTGAAGGGATATTCATCAATTGGAGAATGATTGAACAAGTTGTGGTATATAAATGTAATGGAATACAATTGTACTATAATACATTATAAACAGGTGGATTTCAGAAAAGGCAGGAAGGACTTATATGAACTAATACTGAGTGAAGTGTGCAGAACAAGGAGAAGGTTGTACAGAGTAACAGTCACATTGTATGATGACTAACTTTGATATATTTTGCTCTTCTCAGCAATGCAAGGTTCTAAGATAAATCAAAAAGGCTCATGATGGAAAATGCTATCCACATCCGGAAAAAGAATTATGGAGTCTGAATACAAATTGAAGTGTATGATTTGTTTTCTCTCTCTTTTATATTGTTTCTTCTTTCTTGTAGTTCATTAAATTGATTATAATTTTTCTTTAGAACATGACTAATGTGGTTCTCCAGATCCTCCTCATGTGTTCCTCTTTCCTCCCAGCTTGTCTGCAGAGCCTTGCTGTTGCTGTCAACATGTCTGCTGGAAATGCCAAGACTGGGTACCCAGCCCCCAATGTCAAAGCTACCGCTGTTATGCCTGATAAGCAGTTCAATGACATGAAGTCTTTCTGACTGCAAAGGGAAATATATTTTGTTGTTCTTCTACCCCTTGGACTTCACCTCTGTGTGCCCTATGGAGATTATTGCTTTCAGTGATTAAGCTGAATAATTTAAGAAAATCAACTGCCAGGTGATTGGTGCTTCAGTGGATTTGCACTTCTATCACCTTGCCTGGGTCAATACATCAAGAATAATGGTGGACTAGGTGCTGTCAATATCACATTGTTGTCTGACACCAAAAGACCATTGATCAATATTATGGGGTCTTAAAGGCAGATGAGGGAATTTCATTCAGGGATCTCTTCATAATTGATGAGAAGAGGATCCTGCACCAGATCACCATCAGTGACCTTCCTGTGGGCCTATCTGTAGATGAAACTCTTTGAATTGTCCAGGACTTCCAGTTCACAGACAGGTATGGCAAAGTGTGCCCTGCTGGCTGGAAACCGGGGAGTGAAATCATCAAGCCTGATGTTCAGGGGAGTAAGGAATACTTCTCCAAGAAGCAGTGATCTGCTCTCTGATGGTCTTCTTCCTCCTCTCCCCCCCTCCCCGCCCATGGGGCCTGCAGATTTGCTAGCTACTGTCTGCAGGACAAATGTGCTTGATCTTCCCCAACCTTTCAACTGGAAGATCCCAGGCAGTGTGGGGTAGCTGGGCATGCCCTCTGCCTGTGGGGCCTGATTCATACAGATCATTCCTCCCTCCCTCAGGGCAGCAGCCCACCAGCTGATCCTGCCAGCTCTCTTTTTCATTCTTAATGACCCAGTGCTATGTTAACATTGTTTGTACCATAGTTACCTCTTTGGGCTCAAGCCTATCTCATGTTTTGTAGCTCTATTAAACTTGTTCTAAGGGAAAAAAAAGAGAACATGACTAATGTGAAAACATGTTTAATATGAATGTAGATGTGGAGCCTATAACAGATTGCATACTGTCTTAGGGAGGGGAGAGATGTGGGAGAGGGAGCAAACTTAAAAGACAAAAGTTTATGGAACATAATGTGGAAAATGAAAAATAAATTTAAAAAATCAAAATACCAAAGAAAAGGAAATTGAGTCCCAGGGAAGTTTAAGTGTCCTAGAGATCATAAAGATAATAGCTATAAATGTCAAGTCTCCTAGCTACCAGTGTTGTGTTATTGCCATGAAAACATGATGTCTCTAAGTAATATGGTGGAAAAAGAGTATAAACGTACAATCACCTTCATTTCTTTTATAAATGCTTAGTTTGCAGTCATTGTAGCCAGCAATCATCCTCAAATGAAAATACTTAATAATTTGTATGATTGTATCAGCCCTATTTTAAAACCAAGATTCACCCATCTCCCCAGTATTCCAGGGCAAAGGAATAAAGGGTGGAAAGGAGGAATACCAAGAAGAAAACAATTGCATCTCACTGGTATATGACATTTTTATCAATTATTTTATTTTTAGTTTTAAACATTCAATTCCACAATATTTTGAGTTCCAAATTTTCTCCCAATCTCTCCCCTCACTACACCCTAAGATAGCATACATTTTGATTACTCTTTCCCCCAATTTGCCTTCCCTTCTGTCACCTTCCCCCTTCTCTTGTTCCCTTACCTTCCATTTTCCTGGAGGACAGGGTAGAATTCTTTACCCCATTCCCTTATTTCTTATTTCCCAGTTGTATGTAAAATAATTTTTTACATTTGTTTTTAAAATTTTGAGTTCCAATTTATTTTACTTCCTCCCTCATGACTCACCCTTATTGAGAAGGTAAGCAATTCAATATAGGTTATATAGGTGTAGTTATGCAAAACACTTCCATAACCATCATGATGTGACAGACTAACTATATTTCCCTCCATTTTATCTCACCACACATTTATTCTATTTTCTCTTTGAAGCATGTCTCTCTTCAAATGTGCTAGCTTGTGATTACTCCCTCCCCTAATCTGTCCTCCCTTCTATCACCCCCCCCCTTATTCCCTTCCCCCATACTTACATGTAGGGTAAGATAGATGTCCATACCCAGCTGAGTGTGTATGCTATTTCCTCCTTAAGTCAAATAAAATGAGAGTAAGGTTCACTAATTCCTTCACACCTCCCCAGTCTTCCCCTCCATTGTAAAAGTTTTTCTTTCCTTTTCTTTTTTATTTTTTTTTATTTTCTTTTTTTTTAAACAAATACTTTATTAACTTCTGTTTTACATCATTCATTTCCGCCAGATTTTGAGTTACAATCATTTTCCCCCCATTATTCCCCTACCCAACCTCCCAGAATAGCAGTCCCACAAGATATCGCTTCCTCCAATCTGCTCTCTCCCATACCTTCTCCCATACCCCCATCGACTTTTCCATTAGAGGAAGATGAATCTTTGTGTCCCAATGCCTGCACATCTTATCTCCCAATTATAGGCAAAAGAGTATTAATAATAGTATTTATATATATATTTGAAACATTTAATGTTACGACCTTGAATTTCAGATCCATTTCCTTCCTCCCTTGTCACCCATTCCTTCTTGGGATATAAGTAATTCAGTATATGTTGTACATGTCTAGCTATGCAGAACATTATCATAGTAGATATATTGTACAAGGCTGCTTATAATTCCCTCCCACTCATCCCACCCCCCACCTGGTCCATTCCCTACATGATCCTGTCCCTCTTCTATAGTGGGTACTTCCAACCTCCCCTCACCCCAAGGATGCCCTCCCATCCATCATCCCTCCTCTCATCCCCCTTCCCCCTATCCTGCTGCAGGTTGAGATATCCCATTTAGTATGTATGTCATTTTCTCCCTGAACCAAATTCAATGTGAATGTGGTTTTGCCTTTTTAGCCTTCCTTATTCTCCGCCTCCTTTGCACCCACTTCCCCTACATGAGATAGTTTACCCTACCATGTCTCTCCCCATCTCCTCTTGCCACTTTCCTCTCTCACCTCATAATTTCATCCCTTGAGTATTCTCCCTTCCCAACAAATTCAACCTATGCCCTCTATACATATATAACTGTAACCATATACACACACATTCACATATGTATTCATATGACCACACCCCCTTCTTCCATTATTTTCATAGTGAGAAAGATATCATCAGTCACAGTTATTGCTTTTCCATATAGGAATGTAAATAGTTCAACTTTGATAAGTTCCTTTTGATTTCTTTTCCCTGATTACCTTCTCAGGCATCTCTTCCTTCTTGTGTCTGGATGTCAAATTTTCTATTCAATTCTGGTTTTTTCCTCAAGAATGCTTGAAAGTCCTCTATTCCACTGAATGACCATATTTTCCCTGAAACAAAATACTCAGTTTTGCTGGGTAGGTGACCCTTGGGTTCATTCCCAGTTCTTTTGCCCTCTGGAATATCATATTCCATGCCCTTCGATCCCTCAGTGTAGAAGCTGCCAGGTCCTGGGCTATTCTGATTGTGTTTCCACAATATTGAAATTGTTTCTTCCTGGCTGCTTGTAGTATTTTCTCCTTGATCTGGGGATTCTGGAACCTGGCTATAATATTCCTGGGAGTTTTCTTTTTGGGATCTTTTTCAGGAGGTGATCGGTGGATTCTTTCAACCTCTATTTTGCCCTCTGGATCTAAAACATCAGGGCAGTTTTCCTTGAGAATTTCTTGAAGGGTGATTTCTAGGTTCTTTCTTTGATCATGGCTTTCAGGTAGTCCAATAATTTTTAAATTGTCTCTCCTGGATCTATTTTCCAGGTCAGTGGTTTTTCCCATGAGATATTTCACATTGCCTTCTAATCTTTCGTTTGTTTGGATCTGCTTAACAGCATCTTGATTTCTCATAAAGTCACTAGCTTCCATTTGCTCCAGTCTAACTCTGAAGGAATGAATCTCCTCAGTGAACTTTTGAGATTCTTTTTCCATCTGGCAAATTCGACTTTTTAAGGCATTCTTCTCCTCATTGCCCTTTTGGGCCTCCTTTGCCATTTGAGTTAGTCTATTTTTTAAGGTGTTGTTTTCCTCAGTCAGGCTGTTGACCCTCATTTCATACTTTTCCTGCATCCTTCTCATTTCTCTTTCTAATTTTTCCTCCACTTCTCTTATTTGATTTTTAAAGTCCTTCTTAAGGTCCTCTATGGCCTGCAACCCGCTCATGTTTTCCCCTGGGGCTTTTGGAGCAGGACTTCTGACCTCACAGTCCTTTTCCCGCTCTATGCCCCCAAAATAGGAGTCTAGGGTTGCATTTTTCTGTTTCCTTTGCCTTGGCATGTTGCCACTTAATTGCTTGACTTTTGGGCTTGTTGCCACACTATGGCTTTAAGGCCAGATAGAGGAATTTTCGTCCCGAACGTGTGGGGGGCAACTTCCGTTTCTGGCAAGCTGTAAACCCACCCACAACTTCCACCCTAGATCACAATCCAGATCCAGGGAGGTTAAAGCAAGAGCGATTACCCCCCAAGACTGATCGCTGGATCTCCCCACGATTTGTAGGCTGGGAGCCGGAAATGCCTCTGAAAACTACAAAATGGCGTGTCTCCTCAGCGGCTTCTAGCCCCCAGGGGAGGGAGCTGACGCATTCCCCAAATACAGGTCCCAAAGTCCATAGGACACTAACCTCTTACTTTGTCCTAGGCAAGTCTATGTTGATAATTCTGGAATCTCCACAGTTCCTGGTGTTCTGGGGTTCCTCCAGCCGGCTGCTGGCCCTGCCGCCCTGGGGCTAAAACCTCGGCTCAAGTGGACCTGGGCTCGGCTCGGCTCCTGCGCTCTGCGGGCTGCCGGCTCCCAGACCACTGCGCTGGTCCTTCCTGCAGGGTGCTGCGCTGTCCTCAACGGGAGGTTAGCTTTTCTGTGTTGTTCTGTGGGTGCTGGGGCTCCAGAAGTTTTTCAGAGTCCTTTTTTACATAGTTTGTGGACAATCTAGGGGCAGAGAGGCTTGGAGGAGCTGTTTCTACTCCGCCATCTTGGCTCCGCCCCTCCTTTTCTTTTTTATATGAAATAATTTCCCTCATTCTACATCTTCTTTTCTCCTTCTCCCAGTACATTCCTCTCAACCCTTAATTTTATTTTTTAAATATCATCCCTTCACATTCAACTTACTCTGTACCCTCTGTATGTATGTATGTATATATGTATGCATGTATGTATGTATGTATGTATGTATGTGTATGTGTATGTGTATGTGTATGTGTATATTCCTTACAACTACTCAAATACTGAGAAAGGGCTCATGAGTTACAAATACCATCTTTCCATGTAGGAATGCAAACAATCCAACTTTATTAAGTACCTTTTGATTTCTCTTTCCTGTTTATATTTTCATGCTTCTCTTGAATCTTGTATTTAATAGTCAAATTTTCTATTCAGCTCTGATATTTTCATTAGGACTGAAAGTCCTCTAGTTCACTGAATATCAATTTTTGTCCCTGAGGGATTATACACAGTTTTGTTGGGTATGTGATTCTTTGTTTTAATCCTAGTTTCTTGGACCTCCAGGATATCATATTCCAAGCCCTCCAAACCCTTAATGTGGAAGGTGCTAAATCTTTTGTAATCCTGATCATATTTTCACAATACGTGAATTATTTCATTCTGGATTCTTGCACTGTTTTCTCCCTAACCTAGGAACTTTGGAATTGGGTTATAATATAACTAGGGTTTTTTTTGGGGGGGATCTATTTCAGGAGGTAATCAGTGGATTCTTTCAAATTCTATTTTGCCTTCTGGGTCTAAAATATCAGGGGAGTTTTGCTTAATGCTTTCTTGAAAGATGACATCTAGGTTCTTTTTTGATCCTGGCTTTCAGTTAATCCAGTAATTTTTAAATGATCTCTCCTGGATCTATTTTGTAGTCAATTGTTTTTTCAATGAGATATTTCACAGTCTTCTAAATTTTTCATTCTTTTAGTTTTGCTTTGTAATTTCTTAATTTCTCATAAATATATTAACTTCCATTTGCCCCATTATAATTTTTTTTTTTGCTTTTGTTTGGAGGGGTAAAGTAGGGCAATTGGAGTCAAGTGACTTGCTCAAGATCACATGGCTAGTTTTGTGTTAAATATCTGAGGCTGGATTAGAATCCAAGTCCTCCTGACTCCAGGGCCGGTGTTCTATTCACTGTGCCACCTAGCCACACACCCCCATTATAATTTTTAGGGGATTACTTTGTTCAGTGACAATTTTAACCTCAATTTCCATTTGAATATTTTTTCCTTTTAAAGCATTTTTCTCCTCTTTAGCTTTTTGGACACCTTTTACCATTTGAGTTAGACAATTTTAAGTTGTTATTTTCTTCAGTACTTTTTTGGTTCTCCTTTAGTAAGTTGTTGACATGGTTCTCATGTTTTCCTTGTATCACTCCCAATTTTTGCTTTACTTTTCTTATTTGATTTTAAAAGTCCTTTTTGAGCTCTCCCATGGCCTGTTACCAATCCATATTTTTTGGAGACTTTCATTGTAGGATCTTTGACTTTGTTGTCTTCTTTTGATCTTCCTTGTCACCAAAGTAAGATTCTATAGACAGATTTTTTCCACTGTTTTCTCACTTTCCCAACCAATTATTTGCCTTTTTCACTCTTTGTTAAGGTAGGACTTTGCTTCCAGTGTGGAGCATGCATTGTTCCAAGCTCCAGTATTTTAGTGCCCCTCTTTTCAGAGATACTCCTAGGCACCTATAAATTTTCAGTTCTTCCAAGGTGATATGATCAAAGGAGAGTTATTTATCCCTCTCCTGCTCTATGCACTGGTCTGTGAGTAACCAAAAGCACCCATTTCTGCCTTGGAAGGGTGAGGAGGATTCCGTCTTCACCACTGCCACAAGCTCCACCACTCCAGCACTCCTCCTTGGCCTAGGATCATCACCTAGTACTGTGAACCACATCCAACCATGGGCAAAGCAAGAGAATCCCAACCCAGTGTCAGGAAAAAGATCCCTGCAATACCCCTCTGATTCACCAGTCAATCCCCCCACTGTCTCTGGGCCATGAGCTCTGGAAGCAGCTAACACTTCCCCAATACTGAGACCAGACATGCTTGTCTATCATCAAGTTCTGATAGACCTTTCTTACTGACCTACTAAATTATCTTTGTCACGTGTGGGTTGAGAGGTTTGGAAATTATCACAGATGCCAGTTTCAAATGCTTTGAGCTCTACTCCAGGTTTACTGGGGCCTGGTCTGTGCTGCTGTGTTTTGCACTGGACTGTTCTCCTCTCAGAATGGTGCAACAGACATTCCCTGTTGACCTTCTAGTTTGTCTTGGGCTAAAAAATTGTTTCACTCTATCATTCTGCGTGTTCTGCTGCTCTAGAATTTATTCAGAGTCATTTTTTTTTATGTTTTGGAGGGGTTTGGAGGAGTATAAAGCCAAGCACAAGCAGCTTTCCAGAGAACTGCTGATGTGAAAAGCTTTCAAGGCTCTGATTACACAGTATAGTGGACTCTCTATTTATTCAGTAACAAATTAGAGCAAAACATTCATGGAAAACAAAGTACAGCATTCAGAATATTTTGACTTCACAACTTATCACTAAAATAACCACATAGTTTTCACCAAAAGGGTCACATAGTTTTAAGCAAAAGATAGCATTTATTTAGTAAGTCCTTCATTTAAAAACACTTAATCCAATCATCCTTAAGGAGGCAAGCCTCCTTAATTGATACAAAGTATGTAGCTCAAAGTGCTCCACCTATGGGGTGCAATCAAGTTACAATATCATCAGCCCTTACTCAGTATCATTTTAAGGGGTAGTGGAAAGTAAAAAGCCATCCAACCCTATGTCACAATTAACTTACAATCCCATTTGTTAGTGTTAAATACCCAAGGAGAGGTTTTTCCATATCGACTTAAGGTAGTCTCTCAGCTTCCATGGTTCCTCTCCCATAGTCTCACGTCCTGCCCAAATCTAACCCACTGCCACCTGAGTTCAAAGGCAGAAGGCTCACAGTTCCCTGTCCAGCTCTCTGTGCAGTTCCTGTCCTATATTGAAGCTCACAGTGTCTAATCTACCTCAAGTCCTTCACAGTTTCTGTTTCTGGGAAGATAAAGCTTAACCAAGCCCCAGTAACATTCATGCATATTGCCAGCATCCTCATTAATTCACTTTCTGCCTGTAAAATTAATATATACCCAAAAGAGACAAAGTACTGACACCAAAACCATGCTTCTTCTGGCAGCTCCAGTTGGTTCTCAGAAGCTCTCAGCATAAGTTTTGGCTGTTTCTCAGAAGGAGCTCCGCCATCATAAGCTCTATTCTCAAAATCAAAATCAATTTCTCCAGCCTGGGCCTCTCCTCCTCAACCACCATGCAGCTTGCTCCAAGAAGTTCTGACTCTTCAGATTGTGCTTTTCCTTATATAAGGTATTAGCTCCTCCCTGTTCCACCCCTTACTGTTACATCACCAACAGGGGTTCATACATTCTGTTTCTTAACAAAAAATTTAATATAATTAACTTGAAACTAAGTGCCAAGTACCCATTTACCTGACATTACAAGGGGATCTTCAAATTCTATTACTATTACAGGGAGATTTCAAGCAAGTCCCTTCTTGGCTCTTCCCCCAGGTTACATAATTTTGTATAACACTTAGTGTTTTACTCCCAGCCACGCTATAAGCTATTAAACCCAAGCATTATTATTCTCATTTTACAGATAGAAAATTGGGACTCAGAAGATTATGTAAATTATCAATTATGTAAATTATCAACTATACCTGGGCTGGACCATGGTAGATACTATACTTGTTACTAGCCTTGTTCACTTGACAATTAGAAATTCAGGCTCCTGAAAACAAGTCTTAGCATCATTCTCAAGAATCCTGTTGGCTCCTAAGGAAGAAGAACAGATATTTTATTACTCCAAGGTTAATTAGTAATAGCATAGTTTGAGTCTGTCAAGGGAGGATTCTTAGCTTGAGGACCAAGGTAAATTTATGCCAAGTCATCTCAAATAAAGAGATATTTATAAAGTGGCTACTCTGTGTTTGATATTGGAGCTATAAAGACTAAAATGAAATGGTTCTTGCAATCAAGACCTTACATTCCACTAAGGAAGAAAGGGGTGCAGCATATTTATGCATATACTAATATTAAGAGTAAATTAAGACAAAAAGAGCATCAGTTATTTGGGGAAATAGGAGAGACCTCATAGTCCCTAAATTTAACTAGAAAGAAAACTAAGATTCTACAAAACAAAGATAGGGAAAGCTTGCATTCTAGTTTGGGGTACAGTGTATGTCAAGGCAATGAGAAGGAAAAATGGAATAATGAAGTAAAGGAAAAAATTTGCAATTCTGTTTCTACAGGACATAGACTACACAGTGGGAATTGTTATGAATTCATCATGTTTATTCCCTATCACCTATTTCTTCCCTTTGATCACCTGGCATATCACTATCTGCATGCTTACCTATATTGAAAGGTCCAATTTTAAAGTCACTATCCAAAGGCTAATGATAAAATGCATCCGCTTACATAAAGGTAAAGAAAATTCCCTGGAGCTGTCTGTGGTAAATATCTCTTCTATCCCTTTTCAATTAGATCATTTATAGGAAGATTTTTTTTTTATTGTTGTTGTTGTTGTTTGTCAAATCTGCCATCATTTCAGAACTCTGGACCAAAAGGGATAAAATAAATAATGAATAAAAGGTGACAGTTTCCATGGCTAGAGAAATGAGAGCAAAATGTAATGCTGAGGGGCAGCTAGGTGGCATAGTGAATAGGGCACAGGCCCTGGAGTCAGGAAGACCTGAGTTCAAATCTAGTCTCTGTAATGGCAAGCATAGAAGTAGTTCACGCCTTATTTTACCTATTAAATTAACACTTTATTTCAGGTCCAGTTTCTTTTGAGCCTTGTATAGTCTGTTAATAAGTATAACATATGAACCTCACAACTTGTGAACCTTAGAACTCATAAATTCCTGCAAAAGGAAGGGGAGGAGCTAATGACCATATGTAAGGAGAAGCCTAGGCTAGAGACAGAAGAACTGAGAAGAGGACTCTTGTGGTGGCAGAGTCAAGAAGGAGAAAACTTGTGGTATCCAGCACTGTGTTTGTCTGCTCTCTTTGTGTTGATGTTTGTTTGTGATACTTTGTACAGAAACCCTGGGACTTTACTGGAAGCCCTGAAACATGATGTTCTGGTTATATGTTTACAGAAGTCCTGGAGGAGGGTTTTGGAGGTCCTAGGACTTTACTGATGATTTGTGCTGATCTCTTGGACCTTGTTTGTGGGTCTGTACTGATTTCTATGTTGATGATTTGTGTTGAGTTCTCAGACCTTGTCGTTGGGTCTGAGTTAATTTCACAGGCAGGTAGTAAATTGATGATGGTGCCTGCAATGTGAATGAATATTATTGTGGCTCTGTCAAGCTTTATCTTCCCAGAAACAGGAAATGTGAAGGATTTGAAGTGAACTGTACTCTGTGAACTTCAATATGGAATGGGAATTGGATGAAAAACTGGACAAGGAGCTGGACAAGGAACTGGGAGCTGCCTGCTTTTGAACCCAAGTGATAGAGCTGGGGCCATGGAAGAGAAACCATGGAATCTGAGAGCCAGCTCCATGTCAAGCTGAAAGAAGACTTTACTTTCATACAGTGTACTGACTGAGAAGATTATGATTTACTGTGACCTAGGGGTAAAGAACTTTAACTTTTGTACTTTGTGATTGAATTAAGGATTTTATGATTGACTACATGAATGTACTTTGTTTAAAACTATGCAACCATTTTGGTGAAAACTATGGCCATTTTAGTTATAAGTTGTTGAGTTGTAACATTGTAAATTTTGTATTTTGATTTTTTATGAATGTTTTACTCTGATTTGTTATTCAATAGAGAGCTCACTATACTATGTAATCAGAATCTTGAAAGCTGTTCACAGTAGCAGACCTCTGGAAGGCTGCTCATGCTTGGCTTTACAGGTTCAGACACTTAACACATACTAGCTGTGTGAACTTGGGAAAGTCAACCCCAGTTACTCTGACGACCCTCCTCCAAAAAGCAAAAGAGAAAAATGGAATACTGAGCAATGTAGGACAGGCTTAGTAAGACATACATTTAGGACTTGTAGTGTTTAGGGTGCAAGCACAAATCCTACCTCTGTCAGTAGATGGAATAAGAACAGGGCATCCCCAGTCCTCAGTATCTGTGCTGGACAGAATCCAAGACTTTGGAGTTCTGACAGCTGCATGAAACACTAAGAAAACTCTGGAAAGGATATTGGAGTATCTAGGATAGTCACTGTGATGAAAAATAATGATAATGAAGAGTTTGGCACCCAGATTTGTTAAGGATATTGTGATGAAGAAAACTATTGTCTACTTTACAATTTTGCTAATGCTGGCCTTCTTCCTCCTCGGTGCTTAGTTTTAAGTGTTTTGTTTAGTCTTTCTCAGTCAATGAATTTTAGCTGCCGTGTCTGATGTCCCAAGGGAACCTCTTTTGCAAGCTTTAGTGCTCTCTGTTTAACTCCCCACCCTATCTTGAGATATTAGTTTTCAAGCGTCTGCCATGTGCTAATAAGCATTCAGCAGGGATCTCTCCAGTAAATATTTGTTGTTGCTTAATTCTTCTTTCTTTTAAACCTTCCATTCTACTCCATACTTTACCTGATCTGGACCTTTTCTTTGGAACCACTGATCAACAAAATGCCAAATCCATAAAAATGTTAAAAGCTACATTTTGAATTCTTGCTGATTTTCCCACTGGGAGTTACTTCCAGTGATGAAGATTATAAACCATCCATGTTTGTCCATCCTATGTAACCTTTGTTCTTGAAATTTAGTAAGTTAATCACATGCTGCCTACCCAATATTCTAAAAGTCCTTTGCTTTTTCAATTCCCTAATATTTTATTTTATTTCATTTTATTTTATTTTTAACAAATGCTTTGTTAACTTCTGGTTTACATCATTCATTTCCGCCAGATTTTGAGTTACAATTTTTCCCCCATTTTTCCCCTATCTACCACCCCAGAATAGCAGTCTCACAAGATATCCCCTCATCCAATCTGCTCTCTCACATATCTTCTTCCATACCCCCTTCTACTTTACCATTAGGGCAAAGTGCATCTCTGTACCCCAATGCCTGCACATCTTATCTCCTAATTACATACAAAATAGTATTAATAATAGTATTTATGTATATTTGAAACATTTAATTTTAAAACTTCGATTTTCAGATCCATTCCCTTCCTCCCTTGTCACTCACTCCCTCTGAGAACATAAGCAATTCAGGATGTGTTGTACATGTATAGCTATGAAAAACTTTACCATAGTAGAAATATTGTAAAAGACTGCTTATATTTCCCTCCCACCCATCCTACCCCCAACCTGGTCCATTCCCTACTTTGATCCTGTCCCTCTTCGAAAGTGGGTACTTCCAACCTCTCCTCTCCCCAGAATGCCCTCCCCTCCATCAGCCCCCCTCACATCCCCTTTCCCCCTACATTCCTGCAGGGAGAGATATCACATTTAGTATGTATGACTTCTCTCCCTGAGCCAAATTCAATGAGAATATGGTTTTGCCTTTTATAGATGTAATTTTCTTATTGAACTTTTAAATTTTTCAAGAATAGTTTCAGGGTGGAGGAATTCCCGGAGACAATATGTCAGAACAATCAGTAAATTGCCTCACCTCTCCTATATCACCTCCCAAAAAACACAAAATGGAGCTGCAAAACAAATTCTAAAATAGTAGAACAAGCAAAATTCTGGAGTAAAACAACCTTTTAGCTGAAGAAACTTGGCAGATAAGCAAAAAAAGTCTGTCTTGTTTGGGTAAAAAGGGAATGTAATGAAGGACAAGAAGCTTTCCAGCAAGCCAGCAGCAGTCCACATGTCAGGAAACTAGTGGGAGGTGCTGAGCCCCAGTGTAGTGGATCAGACAAATTCAAACACAAGGAGCCGCAACATGCCTGATCATATCCAGGTGAATTGTCAGACCCTAGCTACAAGAACCATTATGTGCTTCAGTGTAGCCCCTGGCAAGCAGTTAGCTTCCATAAGCCAGACCACCAAATGCTTCAGTGCATCTCCAGGGAAATACAGGAACAATCCCATTGGCCTCAGTACACTCCAGACGCCAACACTAGGACACCACTCAGCACCAGGTAATCTGCTAGACTCCTACAACCTTCAACAGCACCAGCACCTCCCACCCCTCCCCATCAGCACAGCACTAGATATAAGGGTCCCCCAGGGGCCTCAGGACAACATCAGCTCAATACCAGGTAAATACCCATGACCTGCAGCCCCTTGCACAAGAAACCTGAAACTGTGTCCTTCCCATCCCCAGAGCAGAGCTCAAATTTAAAAGAAAGGAAAAAGACAAAAAAGGTGGACAAAAAGAAAGAATCTGACCAAAAAAGAATTATGGTTGTGACAGGAAACACCAAGACACAAATTCAGAAGAAGACAACAATGTCAAATCATGTATGGGCAAAATGCCAAAGCAAAATAGGAAGTGGTCTCAAGTTCAGAAAGAACCCATGGAAGAGCTTTTAAGGAGCTTAAAAATCATATGAGAGAGGTAGAAGAAAAATTTGGAAAAGGAATGAGTAATGTAAGAAAATTGTGGGAAAAAGGAATCAGCAGCTGAGAAAAAGAAAACAAGTGCTTAACAAGCAAAATTTGCCAAATGGAAAAGGAAGTACAAAAGTTAATTGAGGAAAACAACTCCTTAAAAGTTAGATGAGGGCAAGTGGAAGTTAATAACTCTATGAGACATCAAGAATCAATTAAATTCAAAAGACTGAAGAAATAGAAGAAATGTAAAATACCTCACTGGTAGTACTACTCATCTGAAAAATAGATTCAGGAGAGAAAATATCAGGGTTACTGTACTACGTGAAAGTCATAATCAAAAGGAGGACCTATACAGCATCTTTCATGAAATGGTCAAGGAAAGCTGCCCAGATATCTTGGGATTAGAGGGTAAATTGGTCATTGAAAGAATTCACTGATTATCTTAGAAAAGAGATAATAAATAAACTTTGTAATAAATTATAGTACAATATAAATGATGTGATATAATATAATGTAATGCAATATAACATAACATAACATAGCATAACCTAATTATAATATAATTTAGCAAAATAAAAACTTCAATGCATATTGTAGCCAAATTGCAAAGCTATCAGCTCAAGAAAAAAACTATTGCAAGTGGCCAGAAAGAAACAATTCAAAAATCAGGGAGTCACAATCAGAATTACACATCATTTAGTAGATACAATATTAAAGAATTAGAGTTTATGGGATATAATATATGTAAGGGTTATGGGATTTCAAGATCTTCCTTTCCCCATTGGACTTGCTGACAGAGGGGTGGGGCAAGAGTAAGTGGAAGCAAATCTAGAGTTTCAGTGAGGACTGGAGGCAGCGTCAGCAGTGGTGGCAGCAGCAGCAGTGGTAGCGGTGAGGTAGAGGTGGAGACACAAACCCCTTTTTTGAGCCAGCCAGAATTTCTGCTAAGGACTCTTGTTGGGGACTGCCAGGGACTGGAACTTCGGGGGCCAGAGCTGTTGGGAGCATGCTTCCTGCACACTGAGCAGTTGCTGTGAGTGGAGAGAGAAGGAACTTTGCCTGAGGTAGCCTGTTCTTTTTTGAAGGCTTGAAAATGTGGTTGTTTACTATGTTAACTACATGTGCCAATTTCATAACTACTCTGATGGCTTAGACTTTCTAGTTTTGGGACTCAGTTATTTGGCATTTTAATAAATATTCTATCTGTATCCCCCATATAGAGAGCCTGGTATATTTTGTGATTAATAACCACATAAGCCTATTTATAATTGCCATAGGCATTGAGAACATAATTGTTATTGTTGCTAATATAATTTTTATTGTTATTATTAATTTTTACATAATTGTTATTGTTAATATTTTGTTAATTGTTATCATAATATTGTTGTAATATTCCAAATATATTCCAAATATAATATAATATTCCAAAACAAAAATAATTGTTAATATAGTATTCCAGAAAACAAATAAGCTAGGACTACAACCAAGATTCACTTACCCAATGAAATTAAGTAAAATGCTTCAAGGGAAAAAATGGTCATCCAATGAAATTAAAGGGTTTCAAGCTTTCATAAGCCTGAACTGAACAACAACAACAACAACAAAAGATCTTCAATATAAAGATGTAAAAGAAGCCTAAAAAGGCAGAAAAGGAAAAGAAAACATAACAGATTCAATGAAAATAGTTTACATATGTCTCTAATTGAGAAGAAAATAGCTGTAATTATTAAAAATTGCACCACTAGAAGGAATATATAGACAGAGTGTATGAATACAAAGTGAATTTAAGGAAATGGCATAAAAATAAATCATGGATGAGAAAGTGGTATACATTTGGTTTAGAAGTAAAGGAGAGGCAAATTGGGTGAATCATTTTATATGAAGAGTCATAAAATAGCAATTATAGTGGAGGGAAAGATGGGAGGGTGGGCACTGGGCATTGCTTGCTCTTCATTCTCATCAGTATTGACTGAAAGAGGGAAGAATATATACAGTCAGTTAAATGCAGAAATCTTTCCTATCTGATAGGAAAGTAGGAGGGGAGAACATTGGGAGGAGGGGAGTGGCGGGCAAAAGGGAGGGCAAAGAAGGGAAGGCCATAGACAGAAGCAAAACACTATTGAAGAGGGAAAGGTTCAAAAGAGAAAGGGAAGACAAACAGGAGGAAAATAGGATTGAGAGAAATACACAGTGAGTAATCATAACTGTGAATGTAAATGGCATGAATTCCCCCATAATACAGAAGCAAATAGCAGAGTGGATCAAAAACTAGAATCTTATAACATGTTATTTAGAAGAAATACATTTGAAGGAAAAAAGATACACACATAGCAAAGACAAGGGGCTGGAGCAGACTCAATTATACTTCAGCTGACATTAAAAAAGCAGGCATAGCAATCCTGATCTCAGATAAAATATGAACAAAAACAGACCTAGTTAAAAGAGATATGGAAGAAAACTACATCTTGCTATAAGTAACCATAGAAAATGAAATAATGTCAATATTAAACATATATGCACCAAGTAGTATAGCACCCAAACTCATAAAGGAGAAGTTAAGTGAGTTACAGGTTCATGACCAAATAAGATAAAGAAAGAATTACTAAATGTAAAATAATCTTAATTATATTAAAAAAAACTTCAGCATGAATAAATCCAGTGCAACCAAGATTAGAAGGAAATCAGAAAGATGGAAAACAATATTTTCTCTTATATAGGAATTATCAAATGTATAGAGAATTGAGGTAAATTTATAAGAATACAAGTTATTTACCAATTGTTAAATGGCCAAAGGATATGAACAGAGAGTTTTCAGATAAAGAAAATGGAGCTATTTAAAAGCATATGAAGAAGAATCTAAATAATTTTTGATTAGAGAAATGCAAATTAAAACAATTCTAAAGTACCACATCACACATAGGCAAATGACTGTCAAATTGGTTAATATGACTAGAAAGGAAAATGATAAATGTTGAAGAGTGTGTGGGAAAATTATGATACTGATGCACTTTTGGTAGAGTTGTGAACTGATTCTGGAGAGTAATTTGGAACTAAACCCAAAAATGCAATCAAACTGTGTATAACCTTTGATCCAGAAAACCACTACTAGGTCTGTACCCCAAAGACATCACAAAAAAGGGATAGGGACCTCCAAGTGAAAAAATATTTGTAACAGCCATTTTTGCACTGACAAAAAATTAGGAATTGAGGGTATGTCAATCAACTGGGGAAGAGTGAAACAAGCTGCATTACATGAATGTAATGAGATACTATTGTTCAATAAGAAATCAGGAATAGGCAGATTGTTTTTTAAACCTGGAAAGATTTGTACAAACTGATGCAAATTGAAATGAGGAGAATGAGAAAAATATTATACACAGTATCAGCTACATGGCGTGATAATCAACTATGAATGACTTAAATCTTCTCAGAAACACAATGATCCAAGACAAGTACAAAGGACTCAGGAAAGAAAATGTTATCCACATCCAAAGAATTAATGGATGCTGACTGCAGATAAAAGCATACTTTTTTCACTTTATTCTTTTTCACATTTTTTTCCCTTTTGTATTTTTTTCACAACTGAGATTAAAATGGAAATTGTTTTTTTCCATTATAACACATGTATAGCCTATATAGAATTGTCTACATCGTAGGAAAAGGGAAGGATAAGGAGGGAGATAGACAAAAAATTGGAACTTAGAGTCTTGTAAAAATAAATGTTAAAAATGCTCAACATATACTTGGGGAAAAATAAAAGAATATGAAGAAAAAGATGATTTCATGCACATAGTGACTCCTTCTAGAAGTACAGTTAACTATTCCTAGCTAACTTGGTGATAAGTTTAGTGAATTTCCTAGCCAAGGATATTCATCATCTGGTTGCCAACTTTTTGGAAAGAAGCCACTCTGAACTCAGTTAGGTTTTCTCAGAAAACAGATATGTAGCTGTTCATTGCCAAGACTATACTTGAAACCATTCTAGCTTGGCAGGACATGTTAGATTTTGGCATTTCCTGTCTCGGCCTTCATGAATTTGGGAGCCTTGAGTCATCACTTCACATGTTGATGAAGAATTGGCTCTTGGTTTCTGTGGAAGATAATAATGTTTATCCTTCCAATATTCCCTAGAGGACAGTGTAAAATAAGTTTGAGGAAAAAAAATATTGTAATCTGGCTGCCTTAGAGATCGATGGTAATGTTTAGCTGGCCTGTCATTGTGGAAAGCAAAGGACATTGCTTCATATGCTTGTACTTTTGCTTGAATGAAAAAGGGTCCTACCTAGCTCACTTTTTTTATATTTTTAGAAGTTCTTTCTTGCATATAGGAAAAAAAATAATTAAATTGAGGTTACCAGAGTACAAGATTCAAAAGAGGATCTGACTATATTTAACTGGACAAACTGGTATCTAGACAGACAGAGGAACATAAATAGGACTGCTACTCAAAGACTCAGGAGTTGGCCCCTCTCATTGAAGGTCTTCAGATAAAAAATGTGGGGCTTTACTTTGTACATGGAGGATACTATAGATAGGATTTGTTTCTGGTATAGTTTGAAGGAAGTCACAGAAAGACCCTGATGTCTTTCAACTCTGAAATTTTGTGATTCTGAAGTTAATGTGCTAGTTTGGAAGTCCAGGATCTCCGTTTTAATGAAATTATACTTCTCTTTTAGGTGAGGGCATTCATTTCACAAGAATAGACCAAAAAAAATTAAAATTTACGTAGAGAAATTCTCAACATTTAACAAGATGTCTCATGTATTATTTTTCTATTTCTATTTTTCTATTATTTTTCAATCTGGTATTGTGGAAAGTGTGAACTTGTATTCAGCAAGCATAGTTTTGGAAAATTACTGTACATCAGATTGTTAGCTGTATGGCCTCAGGCAAATGACTCTCTAAATATCAGTTTCCCCTATGCAGAATGGGTATGGCAGTAATATTTGCACTACCTACATCACTGGCTTGAGTAAATTTCTCTGTGAACTATAAGTACTATCAAAATATGAGTTATAATTACCACACTCATGAGCATACACATTCTTTCCATTTATGTAAAGCAGTCAATTTAGTTTTAAATCTATTGGCAGTTTTACAAAGGGCTATCCACCTAGATAAACTATGATGTATTCCAAAATCATATTTGTCTACTCATCATTAAACTATCAATACAAACTTTACCCACTTTGCCATACCAAAATAGGAAGAGTTAAAATTAATCATCTGCATTTGCCCTTCTTTGGATTTAAAGCTTTTTATACATACTGCTCCATAAAGTGCTTGGATTATTCCTAGCCCATGGAGGCAGCTCATAATATAAATAAAAACATTCATGATTTAACATAAATATATAAATAGAATACATTATAAAAACTAAATTTGATCCTACTGCACTTATTTTATATGTATTATGAATACACTTATAATGTGAATGTGGTCTCCTCCTACAGAACTTAGGTACTTTGAGGCTTGTCATTTTTGTGTTTGGCATTGTCTCTTTAGTAAGTATTATGGATACTTAATAAATGTTTGTTGGTTGATTTATTCTAGTTCTTGTTATCAGCCATCTTTCTTCCAATCCTACTATAGTCATTTTCCTTTCTTCACTGCTTCTATGCCATTTTTAACCTTCCTATTTATCCCCTTAATACCTCCTTTCCTCCCCTCCTTCCTTTCCTTCCTTCCTTCTTTCCTTCCTTCCTTTGTTCCTTCCTTCCTTCCTTCCTTCCTTCCTTCCTTCCTTCCTTCCTTCCTTCCTTCCTTCCTTTTTTCCTTCCTTCCTTCCTTTTTTCCTCCCTTCCTTCCTTTTTTCTTCCTCCTTTTTTTTCTTTTTTCCTCCTTCTTTACCCCATTCCATATCAACTTAATGTCCTTACAATAAAATTAATGTGAAAAAATAGAAAACATGCAATTACAAAAATTCAGTGTTTATTTTATACACTTGGAGACAAAATAAAATGCATTACTTTTCTCTATGCTCTCACACTAGTGTCTGTCTCAGCAGATAAGCTCCTTGGGAACAGGGACCATGTTTCTCTTAATTAGGTACAGCTTTTTTAAAGCTGTTCATCCTGGACCAAGGTCCCAAGGTCCCTATAGGTGCTCAATAAATATTAAACAGTGGCAATTGCCTCCTAAAAACATTTATTAGGCATTCTCTTGTACAGGCTATTGTGCAGATGAGCTGGAACAATCCCTGCCCTAGAGTTAGTCACATATGCAGATGGTCAACTGGGATGTAGACCAGCATACAGAAGATTGAGTTTCATAAGGATTTTTTGAAGGCTCTTTATACCTTTGACTTAATTGATATAGGATATTCCCAGTGAGGTAACTCCCTCTGTCAACGCAGATCAACAACTATTTCGCAATTAATCGTGTTAGAGGTTTGCCTGCAAGCACTGCATCTAATGCACCCAGAGTCAGAGAGTCAGCATATCTCAAAGTTCAGACCTCAAAACAGGTTATTTCTGATTCCAAGGCAAGTCTTCTAATCATTATTCTTTGATTGAAATACAGTTAACTATATAAATATTGACAAATTTTACAAAGGCCACTTGAATGCTCTCCTTATGTAAACCCCTTTCATTTCTCAAATATTTGTAAAGAACCTATCACGTGCAAATGATTACACTAAATTCTTTGATTTTGTAGACAAACTCCAAAGACAATTCGTGTCCTTACTTCAAAATTTCTAACTATGGATTCAGTTCTCAGGCATATAAAAGGTTAATCCATTATAGATTATTTAGGAACACCCTTACTTTGTCTACCTGTCTTCATGCTGTATATAAAACCTTTGGGGTGAACATCCTGATTTTGTTATTGTTTTCAGAGAGAGAACAACCTCCTTTCCCTCTCCAGGCAGTGAAAATTTTCTTTTTTACCTAAGGAATGGGGATTAATATGGAGTAACTGAATCAGAACAAATTTGAGCCCCCATATCTGAAAAATACTATATTTTTCCAGGCTCTACTATATTTCACAGAGCCCCAGTCACATGAATTTCATCTAATGGAGTATTATTTGTAGTGAAAAAGAATATTCTCAGTTATTTAATAATATTATTTTTTTCATTGACATAGAATTTAAGAAATGACAAATGATACTTAATAAAATATCTAGAGCTTATGTAACCAAGTAAGTGAACCCATTGGTCAACCAAGCATGTTGAAATTCTTCTATGATTCCCTAGAGTTCCCCTGATCTTTACTATCTTTACTCAGTTGACTCATCTCATAACATCATATTATATTTTTCTCTCTCTTATTCTCCTGCACAATGGAAAAAAGAACATCCAGAGATATCAGGGTTATATGCAGACATAATTTGGCTTCTGCTAATCAAAATTACATTATCAAATTTTGTAAGACAGGCAAAGAGTGTCTGGGGTGCTTGAATCAGCAGCCATTTGGTTGTATTTACTGGTTATTGCCCCTTGAAGAAAGGTTTAAATTCCATATGACCTCAAGTAATTTGTGCCTAAACTTATCAAAAAATGAACAAGGAATTTTCATGATACAGAATTTTCCAGTAAATTCTGAAAGTCTTTCTCCATAAAGATAGCTGCAAATCACAAAGAAGTTGTGAGAATTATTAACTCTTATTATCTTGTTTAAAATAAGTCATCTTCAGCCAACAGGAGGTTCTTAGCCACAACACAGATAAGCAGCAAAGGCACCATGGTCTGAGATCAACAGGCCCCTGGCACAACAATACAGCTGTGAGGCCCCCAGTCACAGCACAGAAGGCAAACTGCTAGCCTGAGAACACAGGGTATAGCAGGTACTACTAGACCAACTGAACCTAGTGCAGTGGGCAATCCACCAAAATGAGAGGCTCCATTGTGGAAAGGCAACGACCAGATCCCTGTCCCCTAGTGCAAGAATCTTGTGACAGTGCTGCTCTGTGTCCCAAAAGTAGACTTCAACTTTAAAAAATTAACAAAAAAAAATTTTAAAGAGCTCTAACCCTAGAAAGCTACTACAGTGACAGTGAAAATAAAAATACAAACTGAGAAGAAGCCAACTATGTGGAAATGCCTACATGCAAAGCCTCAACTGGTTTCAGGTCCAAAAATTCCCTTGGAAGAGATAAGAAGGGATTTTAAAAATCAAGTAAGAGATGTAGAAGAAAAATTAGGAAAATAATTTAGTAGTATGCAAAAGAATTATGTAAGAGATGTAGACGAAAAATTAGGAAAATTATTTAGAAGTATGAGAGAGAATTATGAAAAAAACAAGTCAACAGCTTTGAAAAAGAAGCACAAAAACTGACTGAAGAAAGCAACTCTCAAAAAAAATAATTGAATAATTGGCCAAATGGAAAAACAATCCAAGAAAAACAACTCCATTAAAAATAGAATTGGCCAAATGGAAAAAGGAAATGCAAAAACTAACTGAAGGAAATAATTTCTTAAATATAAAGATTGGGAATATAGAAGCTAATGCCTCCATTTAACATCAAGAATCAGTCAAACAAAATAAAAATAATTGGAATGTAGAAGAAAATGTAATATACCTCATTGGAAAAAATGACCTGGAAAATAGATCTAGTAGAGAAAATTTAAGAATTGTTGAACTACCTGAAAGTCATGATTAAAAAAAAGAGCCTGAAGAGCATCTTTCAAGAAATTATCAGTGAAAACTGCCCTGATGCTAGAAACATAGGGCAAAATAGTCATTGAAAGAATTCACCAATCACCTCCTAAAGGAGATCCCAATATGAAAGCTCCAAGGAATATTGTTGGCAAATTCCAGAACTATTAGGTCAAGGGGAAAATACTTCAAGGAGGTAGATAAATATAATTCAAACACTAAGTCACAGCCTGGATTACACAAGACTTAGCAGCTTGTTCATTATAAGGATTGGAGGGCATGGAATGTAATATTCTAGAAGGCAAAGGAGCTTGAATTACAATCAAGAATCAACTACCAAGGAAAATGGAGCATAATCTTTCAGGGGGAAAATGGAAATTTAACAAAATAGGGAAATTTCAAACTTTTCTTATAAAAAAGACAGAGCTCAACAGAACATTTGATATGTTACCTAGGTAAGAAGGCAGTATGCTCATATGATAAGAGCAGTGGAAAACATTGGGCAGCCTGTATGTTCAATTGGTACACACTCAGTATCAAAAGATACAGAGTAAGGTATGTAAGTGTTTAATATAGAAATTGTATAGGATGATATGAAAAAGAGTCACATAATGAAACATTTGATAAAAATAAATGATTGAGTCCCTGAAGTTGAGAAATCATTACTACATATTTATTATTCAATATTTAATAGCTCCATGATTTTAGTATGGGATCTCTTCAAATGCAGAAGAGAATCTGTCCATAACTTAGTTGATAGTTACTGAGTTGTCAGCACTAAAAATGTCCTTGTCTGGCTAATACTCTTTTTAAAATTTATTTATTTTTAGTTTCAAATACTCACTTTTATAAGATTTTGAGTTCTAAATTTTCTCCCTCTTTCTTCCCCCCTCAAAGAATATATGCATTCTGATATAGTCTATACATATACAATCATATTAAACATATTTCCACATTAGTCATGTGATAAAGAAGAAATAGACCCAAAGAAAAAAAGTCACAAGAAAGAAGAGAAAAAAAGTGTGCTTTGATCTGCATTTGGACTCCTTAGTTCTTTCTCTGGATATGAATAGAATTTGAAATTGTTTTAGGTCATTGAAATACTGAAAAGAGCTAAGCCTCTTAAAGTTGATCATTGCACAATGTTGCTGTTACTTTTTACAATGTTCTCCTGATTCTGCTCACTTCACTCAGAATCAGTTCATGTAAATCTTTCCAGGTCATTCTGATCATTTGCTCATCATATCTTTTTTTTTTTTACACCCACATTCACATATGTATTCATATGACCATACACCCTTCTTCCATTATTTTCATAGTGAGAAAGATTTCATCAGTCACAGTTATTGATTTTCCATATAGGAATGTAAATAGTTTAACTTTGGTAAGTTCCTTTTGATTTCTTTTCCCTGATTACCTTCTCAGGCATCTCTTGCTTCTTGTGTCTGGATGTCAAATTTTCTATTCAATTCTGGTTTTTTCCTCAAGAATGCTTGAAAGTCCTCTATTCCACTGAATGACCATATTTTCCCCTGAAACAAAATACTCAGTTTTGCTGGGTAGGTGACCCTTGGGTTCATTCCCAGTTCTTTTGCCCTCTGGAATATCATATCCCATGCCCTTCGATACCTCAGTGTAGAAGCTGCCAGGTCCTGGGCTATTCTGATTGTGTTTCCACAATATTGAAATAGTTTCTTCCTGGCCGCTTGTAGTATTTTCTCCTTGATCTGGGGATTCTGGAACCTGGCTACAATATTTCTGGGAGTTTTCTTTTTGGGATCTTTTTCAGGAGGTGATCGGTGGATTCTTTCAACCTCTATTTTGCCCTCTGGATCTAAAACATCAGGGCAATTTTCCTTGAGAATTTCGTGAAGGGTGATTTCTAGGTTCTTTCTCTGATCATGGCTTTCAAGTAGTCCAATAATTTTTAAATTGTCTCTGCTGGATCTATTTTCCAGGTCAGTGTTTTTTTTGGTTTTTCCCATGAGATATTTCACATTGCCTTCCAATCTTTCGTTTGTTTGGATCTGCTTAACAGCATCTTGATTTCTCATAAAGTCATTAGCTTCCATTTGCTCCAGTCTAACTCGGAAGGAATGAATCTCCTCAGTGAACTTTTGAGATTCTTTTTCCATCTGGCAAATTCGACTTTTTAAGGCATTCTTCTCCTCATTGCTCTTTTGGGCCTCCTTTGCCATTTGAGTTAGTCTACTTTTTAAGGTGTTGTTTTCCTCAGTCAGGCTGTTGACCCTCATTTCATACTTTTCCTGCATCCTTCTCATTTCTCTTTCCAATTTTTCCTCCACTTCTATTATTTGATTTTTAAAGTCCTTCTTAAGGTCCTCTATGGCCTGCAACCCGCTCATGTTTTCCCCTGGGGCTTTTGGAGCAAGACTTCTGACCTCACAGTCCTTTTCCCGCTCTATGCCCCCAAAATAGGAGTCTAGGGTTTCATTTTTCTGTTTAATTTGTTTCCTTTGCCTTGGCATGTTGCCACTTAATTACTTGACTTTTGGGCTTGTTGCCACACTATGACTCTGCTGCCAGTCAGGAATTTTCCGTTTCTGGAAGCTGGAAGCCCACCCATGACCTCCACCCCAGATCACAATCCAGATCCAGGGAGGTTAAAGCAAGAGTGATTAACCCCCAAGACTGATCGCTGGATCTCCCTATAGCTTGCAGGCCAGGAGTTGGAGCTGCCTCTGAAAACTACAAAATGGAGTGTGTCCTCAGCGGCTTCTAGCCCCCAGGGGAGGAAGCTGACACATTCCCCAAATACCGGTCCCAAAGTCCATAGGGCACTAACCTCTCACTTTGTCCTATGATTCTTAAAGATAGTTAAGGTCTTACAGATCTTTTATATTCCATGCAGTTCTTAGGACATTAGAAGTGCTTAAGTATAATTTGACTTCTCAACTAAAAGTCAAAAAAAATCAGGGTCGGTAGCAGAATTTGAAAGAAGCTGTTGAGGGGCTGGCTGAGGTGTGCTGGGGCTGGAGCTTCCTGTGGATGTTGTGCTGGGAGGCACAATGCATGACTGGGAACCAGAGGACGAACTCTGTCCATTGGCTGTTAATGGAGATGCTCGACTTCTTGCTTCCATCATCTCCAGAAAAATTTCGTAGTTTTGGTGTTCAGTCTCTTGCTGCACTGACAGTTCTTCCAGTGTGGCATCCATGTCTAGCTGACTAGTCTCTAGCTGCCGTAGCAATCTCTCTCTCTGCAGCTGTAAAAATGGAATATTGAAGAACTTATGCAAGTACTTTAAGCCAAAGCTGTTCTTCACGGAAGATTCAGCATATCGAAAGTAAGAGGAACATGGGGGGCGGCTAGGTGCCGCAATGAATAGAGCGCCGGCCCTGGAATCAGAAGGATCTGAGTTCGGAGCCGGCCTCCGACACTTAATCCGCACAAACAAAAACCTAGCCGTGTAACCTTGGGCAAGTTACTTAACCCCAATTGCTTAAAAAAAAAAAAAGAGGAACCTGGGGGTCTGTTGAGGTTATCAATAAACTCCCGCACATCATCTGGCAGAATGACTCGGTGTTCCCCCATGTCTCTGTTGTTCCCCAGCACATACACGGGGACATGGGTCGGCACTTTGGGAAGTTTCCAAAGTATGTAGTTGAAGGTCCATTGCTTTGTGATATCGAACATCATGACTACACCATTACAGTTCTTATATACATCCAGGAACTCAGCATCAAGAGCCATCTCTGATTCTGCCTCCTGACGATCATTTTCGAGTTTCAAACCATCTTGTTTTTTGCATTTTCCCTTGTCAACTACATCCCAGACTTCAACCTTTACGATGTCATCAGTGGTTTTATAATTCCAGTGGATACTGGTGACTTGTATCTCTTGTGTAGGTATATATTCTTCCACAAACTTCTTTCCTTGGTGTCTGTGCCAGAGGGTGGTTTTTCCTGTGTTTCTGTCTCCTCGGATCACAATTTTCATGTTGTACTGCACTCCTTTGGCGAACCTCCTCTGTAGTGCATGGTTCATGGACTGCAGCCCCAAGGGGATGTTCTTGTCCCGGCTAGGAGCCTGGTCCGACCCCACCAGCTTTTTGAGAGCGGAAAACATCTTCCTCTCCTCCCTGGCTCCGCGCCTCCCTCCTGTCAGCGGTCCCGGAGGATTCCAGAGGGCTCCCCGGCATCCTCAGTCATGGAGGGGCAAGCTCCGGGCGGGCGCGGGGGGGAACCATGCCCGGGGAAGGGGGACAGAGGGCGACGCTGGGGGGCAGCTGGGGGGTGGCCTCTCCCCACCCCCCTCCTGGGCAGAGCCCCAGCTGGCTCCCTCCTCAAGGCCGGGGGCAGAGGAAGCAGGGTAGTCTGTCTCTGGAGCTCGGCTCGAGACGGTCACGGGCTAGCCACAGCCTCGGCTTCCAACCTGGCTTCAGGTGGGGCCTCCAGGGGTCTTCACAGGACGTGGCACAACTGCCAGCTGCTCATCTGAGTCGTCGTCTTGGGCTGCTACCTGCCCTTCCCTTCCACCTTCTATGTCCCCTGTTCCCCCATCTGAGGCACAAACCCAGGCAGCTTCTCCAGCTACTGTTGCCACTGCCCCAGGTCCACCAACCCCAGCCCCAACCCAACCTCAGCCCCAGCGTCGAAGCATCATTTCAAGGCTCTTTGGAACCTCACCAGCTTCAGAGGCTACCCCTTCACCTCCTGAGCCTGCCCACTCTGTAGAGGCACCAGCAAAAGTACAGAGTGTTGAAGATTTTTTTCCTGAAGACAGCCTGGATAGGAGCTTCCTGGAAGATACAAATCTGAAGGATGAGAAGAAAATCAGAACAAAAGTTGAGCATGAAAGTGACTGATGGGGAAGCCACTGAGGGAAACCCCATGGTAGCTGGTTTCCAAGATGACCTGGACCTAGAAGACAAGCCATCCTCTAAGGCCTCCTTGCCAGCAGGCTCCATCCCAAGTAGAAACATTACCCTCTCCAGTGAGGATGAAGCTGATGAGGTGTCAGGTTGCCCTCAAGTCACCAGACTGACCACCCAGGAGAATTTGGAACCTGAGACAAAATGGTCTTCCAAAAATTCCTTCACAAAGTGAAGCAGCTTCCACCAAAGCCACTGACCCCAAACTTCAAGTTAGTTTACCCACTCGTTCGGGATCTGAGAAGTGCAGTAGCACTAAGCCTACTCCTGAAGCTCCATCCCAGGCACCCAAAATGGTTTCTTGGAACAAGGATTCCACTTCTAAATTCAGAGAGGTGAAAAATGAGAAAAGAGAGTCCTCAGAAAGTGATCCAGAAGGACCCATTGCTGCTCAGATGCTTTTTGTCATGGATGATCCTGATTTTGAGAGTGAAGAGTCTGACACTCAGAAGAAAGCAGAAGAGTTTCCAGTGAGAGAGGACCTCTCAGATGTTACAGATGAAGACATGCCCCCTGCAAAGATCCCCCAGCCCATTAAGCCTACAATTCACTCCTTTAAAATGAAAAATGACTCAGATCTCTTTGGTGTGGGCCTGGAAGAGACTGGGCCGAAAGAAAGCAGTGATGAAGATAAGGGAAGCAAACTCCCCTCTAAGGAGAAGAAGAAAAAATTAGAAGAAAAGCAAAGAGGAGGAGGAAAAGACTGCAAAAAAGAAAAGCAAGCACAAAAAAGCCAAGGACAAGGAAGAAGGGAAGGATGAAAAGAACAGAAAGAAGAAACGGAGCAAAGAGGAGACTGAAGGTATTGATGAACTGGAAGCCTTCCTTGGGGGAGGGGACATAGCCCCTAAACAACATGGGGGTGGAGACTATGAGGAGCTCCAGGCCTGGGGTGCATGGGAACCCACAGACCTGTCATTAATCTCTGCTTCTGAGCCTTGGCAGGATGGGGGCTGCCAGGTGGGTCTACCAGATGTCCCTCAGAGGCCATGAAGGTAGGGGGATGGAGAGTTCCATGTGTGTGTCCTGGTAAAGACATTCCAGTGTGAAAGGACCAGTACCCAGTTGGATGGGGAATGGTCAGGTGCAAAGCTTGGGTAAGGGGCTAGGGAGAACAAAGCCTGGTTCTGACCCACCCCTTTTCCCTAGTAAGCCCAGTGCAAGGGAAAGGGGCACAGCTCACCATCATCCCTGCCTACCGTTCCCATTCATTGCTATTTACAGGACCCTCCGATTTTAACTGCTAAAGAAATAGCAGTATCAGCCTAACGAGTTGTTCTCTTAATAGAGATTTAATATTTATATAATATTTATATTATATTTAATCTCTTAATAGAGATTTCAGCTCTATTTTTCATAACTTTTTTTTCCTTAATGAAAACTACTTTGGCCTTTGCCCCACAGTAGTCAGTATGAGGAAAGGTAAGACAGATGATAAGGGAAATTTTGTTGAGCTGCCTGCTATTCTGAGACAGGAGAGGCCCAGCACAAGTTTAGTAAGTATTCCAGGTATACCATTCCCCATCCCCCATAGCTCCAGAAGTCCATGGCATTTAGGAGCTGATAATATCTGCTCTTTGGTTTGAGGCAGGAGCACAGAAGAGATGTGGGTCCAGGTGGGGAAAGGGGAATGGTGGTGGAATGCAAGTGTCTTTTATATTAATAAACCATTCATCCACCCTGGCTGGGTTCATGGCGCAGACATCTTTGCCCTATTGCCCCAGTAACCCTACAGTACTTCTCAGGGACATGACAAAAGCCTTTTGAGGCACTTGCAGGAATCCCAGCTTGTTTACATAGAAGGGGAGGGTGGGGGTTTGGGAGCAGAGGAGCTGTGGAAGTAGGGAACTACTTTAGCTTCTAAGACTTCCAGAAGCATTCCAGACCTAGTTTTGTATCCTGGTTGTCCCTGTGTTTTGGCATATTTCAGGCCCCTGTCTCTACCAATACCCATGGCCTCCTCTTAACGTTCCATGTTCTCTCATCCTAGAGTAGAAAGGAATACCATGACATCCCTAGATACCATGATATTAAGTATAGGAACCAGCCCATTCCAAAGTATTGGTGATAAGGGTAAAGGATTCTCCACCCTTTCACAATGCTCTAGAGTCCCAGTCCAAGGTTGTGTTTCTTCTAGTGCCCCATTCTCAAAAACTTGCAAAAGAATTTACCCTTTCGTTTTCCAAAGAACAGGATTTGTTCTGCTTGGCCAGAGGAAATTATGACTCACAGCTGCTTCTCTCCAGCCCAGCCTTGCCCATTTTTTTCCAGGTTCTGTTATCTTCAGAATGGCTGATCTGTTTGTAATGGACAAGAGAATGGGGTCTTGGGTGGCAATATTTCTGGAAGGCAGTTTCTTTTTCCAAATCTGGAATTTCCAAATTTTTCTGAATTCCCAGCGTAAGTTTTGCCAGAAGGAGGGAATTATCATCGGTATTTGGGCTTAGAGAGGAAATACCACAGGGAAGCAGGGGTGCAAAATACTTGTGTTTTTTAAAGATTTGTTCCCATCATGTTCTATTGGATGCTCCACTCTGACCAAAAAGCGCTCTTTTACTGCAAAAAAAAAAAAAAAAAAATCAGGGTCTTTAAATTCCTACTCGAAGGAAAAGCAGGTCTTCCCAAAACTCAAGATCATCTTCTTAGATCACCTAAACCTTCCTCTACTGTGTATTAATTAGATCTTCAGTCACAGGCTTTTATACCTATTCCTGGGACCTTCACATTTAAACTGAAACTTTGGAAAGAAGATTTCTTCTGAGAGCAATTAGAATCTTTCAGTGAGGCAATCTGATCAACTAAGCAGTTTTCTGAGCTGTCAATTGGTAACCTACCTGAATTATTATCAATAACTATACTGCATCTCTGCAGAGGGCTATTGATATGCTTACAAAATTCTTAATGGCTTGACCAGTTTAATGGAAACTGATTGGCTTTGAAATGGCAACTCTAGCTCCAAGTCATTCTGCTATTACCAGTGCAATGCTAGGTGAATTAACTACTCACACTTTCTCTTCATTTTTTTTTTCTATTTTGAGGAAAGAGAAAGGTTAAAAAAGGGAAAGAATAGTTTTCAGGTAGCTAATGTAGTGGTATAAGTATATGTAGTTTCACTTCTACTTTTAAATGGATTCTATTTTATCCTGTTTATATCCTGTTATAATGTAATTTTCTTTTGAGTAGATATTAATTCATTCTTTGTATTTGTATCCCTAATACCTAGAAAAATAACTTGCACATAATCAATTCTTAATAAAATCTTACTGATTGATTAATGACTTTAATTTTGAGAGACAATTCAAACTAAGAGAGTTGTAATCTTTTTTTAATTATTATTTGTGAGCTGATCCAACCATTATGAAAAGCAATTTTGAACTATACCCAAAGGGATATAAAAATTTGCATACCATTTGAACCAGTAATATCACTCTTAGGTGTATATTCCAAAGACACAAAAGGTGGAGTGGGGAGAAGGACCAATTTGTACAAAAATATTTATGGCAGCTTTTTTGTGTTGGCTAAGAACTGGACATCAAAGGAATACCCGTCAGATGGGGAATAGCTAAACAGGCTGTGGGATATAATTGTGATAGATTATTATCATGCTACAAGAAATGACAATCAATATGATTGAAAAAGAAACCTAGAAAGTCATATATGAACTGATGCAAAGTGAAGTAAGCAGAACCAGAAAACCATTATACATAGTAACAGTTATTTTTACAAGAAAAAAATTGTAAATTATTCTTACCAATACAACCAATGTTCTTACTCGAGACATTCCCAAAGGATTCATGAAGAAGCATACTTCCACCTCCACAGAAAGACGTTATTATTTGAATACAGACTGAAAGAGACTCTTTTTCCCTTTTTTTTTTCTTTCATTTGTTTCATTCTTTTATTTGAATCTTCTTGAACAAAATTCCTAATATGGAAATGTTTTACATAATTGAACATGTGCAATCTATATCTGATTGCTTACCATTTTGGGAAGTGGTTCAGGGAGAGGACAGAATTTGGTTTTCAGAAACATTAAAAAATGTTCAAAATCATTTTAACATGTAATTGGGAAAGATCAAATACAATATATATGTATTTTATTATTTATTTTGATATTCTTTTTAATAATTAGCATTCTAAATTTTCTCCTTCCCTTCAATTCTCCCCCACCCATTTAGAAAGCAAGAAATGTGATATCATTTATACATGTGAAATCAAGTAAAACAAATTTACATGTTAATCATGTTGCAAGAAAAATAAATAATTTTGTTTAAATGTATGCTTTAATCTGAATTCATATTCCATCTGTTCTTTCTCTGGAGGTGGGTAGGATTTTTCATCATAAATTCTTCAAAATTATCTTGGATCATTGCCTTGATAACAGTAGCTAATTCTTTCACAGTTGATCATCTTTACATTGTTGTCATGTACTATATTCTCCTGGTTCTGCTCATTTCACTCTGCAAAAAAATTTTAAGTCTTACCAAGTAGTTGTTTTTTTTTTTCTCTGAAGCCCTCCTGCTTATCATTTCTTATAACAAAATAGAAACCCATAAAAATTTTATACAACTGGTTCAGTCACTCCCAATTTCTAAGCTTTCTTTAAATTTCTAATTCTTTGATATCATATATATATACATATATATAATTCAATAATAGTTATTAATTTTAATTAATATAATTAATAGCATTTTACATTACTATAAATAGCTTTGATTTCCTCTTTTCCTTCTCTTTCTCCTTCTTCTCCTCCTCCTCATTCTTCTTCATCTTCTTCTTCTTCTTCTTCTTCTTCTTCTTCTTCTTCTTCTTCTTCTTCTTCTTCTTCTTCTTCTTCTTCTCCTCCTTCTTCTTCCTCTTCTTCTTCTTCTTCTTCTTCTTCTTCTTCTTCTTCTTCTTCTTCTTCTTCTTCTTCTCCTTCTCCTCCTCCTCCTCCTCCTCCTCCTCCTCCTCCTCCTCCTCTTCCTCCTCCTCCTTCTTGCCATCCCCCTCCTCTTCCTCTTCCACCTCTTCCTCTCCTCCTCCTCCTCATTTTACTTCTCCTTCTTCTGCACTGTCTGTTCATATACTTTAACCAGTTATCATTTGGGGAATGACTCAGATTATTAGAAGCTTTCTCTGTATTGAGATAATCATATGGTTTTTATTTTGTTATTTATATGTTATTTATATTAATATTTTACCTAATATTGAACTAGCCCTACAATCTTAGCATAAATCTTACCTGGTTACAGTGTATGATTTTTGTGATATGTTATTGTAATCTCTTTGCTAGTATTTTAATTAAATTGTTGCATGAATATTCATTAAAGAAATTGGTCTATAGATTTCTCTTTCTTTTTGCTCTTGCCAAATTAGGTACCAGCACCACAGCTATGTCATAAAAGTTATTTGGAATGATTTCTCCTTTGCCCATTGTTCTCAATAGGTTATATAGTGTTGAACTGATTTTTTAAAATGTTTGGTTAAATTCCCTAGTGCATACTTCTGGTCCTGGAGACTTTTTCTTTTTGAGCTCATTTATGATACATTTAATTTCTTTTTTCTAAAATAGGATTATTGAATTGTTCCATTTCCTCTTCTGTCGATCTTGTCAACTTGTATTTTTGTACATATTCATCCTTTGCACTTTAATTGTCAAGTATTGGCATATAATTCAGCAAAATACCCCTAATAATTGTTTCTATTTCATCTACATTGATTGTAGAGTAATTCTTTTCACTTACGAAAATGGCAATTTGGTTTTCTTTTTTTTAAATCAAATTAACCGATGTTTTATCTATTTTATTTTTTGTATACAACCTGCTCCTTGTTGATTAATTTAATTTTTTGCAATCAATTTTATAAATTTCTTCTTTGATTTTCAGGATTTCCAATTTGGTGTTTAATTGAGGATTTTTTAGTTTGTTTTTGTTTTTGTTTTTTAGTTTTGTTAACTGCATGCCCAATTCATTGATCTTCTCTTTCTCTGGTTTACTGACGTAAGCATTTAGAGATAAAAGCATTTCTCCTAAATAGTGCTTTGGCTGCATCCCACAATTTTTTTTTATATTTTTCTCATTGTTGTCATTTTGTTTAATGGAATTATTTCCCTCTATCCTATTTTCCCCCTCTTCATCCTTCTCTCTCTCTCTCTCTCTCTCTCTCTCTCTCTCTCTCTCTCTCTCTCTCTCTCTCCTCAAAAGCCTGTTTTGCTTCTAACCACTATTTCTAGTAATTTGCCCTGCCTTCTAGCAACCTCTCCCCTTCACCTATCTCATCCCCTTCCTATATACCTGTTGGTTAAAATATATTAGATAATCGTTCTATGAACCAATACTGATGAGTGATATTTAAGCGTTGCCTATCACAACCCCCCAATTTTCCGCTCCATTGTAAAAGCTAATCCTTATGTTCCTGTTTTAAGTGTGACAATTTCCTCTATTCTTCATCTCTCTTCCCCTTCTTCCAATGCATCCTTTTTTCTCACCTCCCATAGTCTTATATACAGTGCAAGCAAAGGGTCCCCTGTGATTTCTTTCTGACCATTTGTTCCACTTAAAAGCTGTTACTACTGCTTTTGTAACATGTGCTTTTGAGGCCCGTTGCTGATGTTTTCCTTGTATTCACTGTTTTCCCAGTCAACCTTACCCCCAGGGTCACAAACCTCTCCTGGCAACCTCTTACATTGTCTCGAAGCTGTAAAAATGTCTCATTCTCATCTTTCTTTGGCTCTGCCACTCCAAATGTGATGTTTGGCTTTATTTTAAAGTTATTTGGAGGGGAATGCTGGGAAAGTTTATCTGAGTTGCTATCTATGGTCCACCATCTTGGTTACACCCTGAAACCAGTAACCTTAAGTAATAATAACAATAATACACTAAAATCCTATTATTTTCTCAAGATGCTTCTCCTGAGGTCCCCAAAGCTATGTCTTCACAGTCTAAGCTCTGTCTAGTCCTATCAATAAGAAACACTTCAAGTATAGCCAAGTCGTGACATGGATTCCTCTGTCCCTAGAGAGCAACTTAGCGAAGTACAGGAATGTTTCCATATGAGGTTTGCAACAAGATCAAAAATATTTTTTGACTACAGCAACCCCCAGAGGTCATCTACAAATTCTGTTGGGTTGTGTACTCTTATGGTGGAGGGAGGACTCATAATTGGGGATCCTTCAAGTACTAAGGCAATAACAAGGAAGATGATGCCAATGCAAGATTTGATATTGAAATTGAGTCTCAGAGACAGGAGACTATCTGAAGCAGTGAGTTAATGCTCTCCCAGGAATCATTGTGCCCATTGCTCCCTGTTGTCATGTTTGCAAACCTCAAATAATTATAGAAATATTAAAGCAAGCAATGGAACCAACACACCCCACTCTTAGCAATTTCTTTTAACTGTGAGATTCTGATATTAAAATGGGAATAAGTTGCCCTACAGGGCAGCTGCTCACTGGGTTGGTAAATAAGATTAATTAATAAAATATAGCCCAGAAAAAAGTTCTGCCTCATAAATTCAATTTCATAAACCTTTCCTTCCTTGTCTTCTCATTAAAAAAAGATGAGAGTGTTTGGGGTTTTTATTTTCTGTATTGGTGGAGGGTAGAAAAGGTGGGGTTGGTGGTTTGTTTCTTTTTTCCTACAATTTTTTTTTTGTGTTCATACCATTTTCAACCTTCAGGTTGCTCTCAAAAGGGAAGCTCTGACTCTCTGATTTGTCTCCTTGGTTTTAGTTATGCAAGAAGTATGGGGATTGCCTGAGCACAGTCTGTCCTACAGGATTTATCTGATGCAGCCTTTTGGTTTCCCAAGGATTATCCACCTAATCATATCTATTTTCTGTAAGCATTTTAATCAGCAGTTAATCCTCACCCTTTCCTTTGTGTTAGGTAATTAAATCATAGGTGGCAATGGGTGATCTTCAGGATGTGGAAACCATGGGAACTTTGGTGCTAGAAAGAATAAAAATGGAGCTAAACACAAGGTCATATGGGGCATCAGACACTCTTGATTTGGACTAGGGAGAGCGTAAACATTATTTGTTTTGCCAATTTCCATTACCCTCCCAAGCCTTCCCTGATTATTTCAGTTTTAGGTGATCATCCTTTTAATTCAACTGTTCCCAATTATTGTCTAAGCCAGATAGTTGACAATACAGGGCAAGTGTTCTTGACCATTATTTTATGTAATAGACTCCTTTTACAATCTAGAGAAACCTCTGAACTAGATTATAGAATAATGCTTTTTTAATGCATAAAAGGAAACACATTAGATTACAAGTAAACTAATTATATTAAAATATAGTTATCAAAGTTGTGGGGGTTTTTGTTCATTCAGTTTTTTGTCTGTTTGTTTTGTTTGTTAAGTTCTTAGGCCGCTGGTTAAGAATACTTGATATAGTGCATCTGTAATTTCCTTGATGTGGGTACTCACTTACACGGTGAAAATCAAAACTCTTCCATGAACCCATGTCATATCACAAATTAACCACAGGGCATCTACCCAGTGTTCTGGGGGGTCTTCCACTATTTCTTGATATAGTGTCTATGCCAATAAAACAAATGGAATTTCTGTATTTCTTATCACATTCCTAGTCATACATATCTCTGATGATATCATTTATACTTCTCTATAATTCTCCATTGGAAATATGTTTAACCTACTAATACCTATTATTTAATCTCCTTTGCCATTTAGATGACATTCATATTTAATTCTATTCTATTTGATGAGGCAACAAGGAAATAGAGTGCTGGGCCTAATTAGGAAGATGAATTCAAACTCATCTTCAGATACTTGTTAGCCATGCAACCTTAAGCAAATCACTTAACCTTTGCCTCAGTTTCCTCATTTAAAAATGGTAACAATACTATCTTCTTTCCAGGGTTGTTGTGAGGATGTAATGAGGTATTTGCAAAGCTTTTAGCCCAGTGCCTGGCAAGGTACTTAATAAATGCTCCTTCCCTTCCTTTCCTTTTCTTTTCCTCAGAAGGGACCTCAAAGACCATATAATTCAACACCATCATTTTAATGATGAGTTGCAGGAAGATTCCGTCTTGCCCAAGATCATAGCTAATAGGAAAGAAAAGATCAGAGCCAATGTTCTTTGACTCCAAAGTCAGTGTTCTAGCCAATGTATGATGTTGCTTCCTAATTTTTGCTTCTCGCAATGCTAAGCACAGTGTTCTTCATACCAAGGGTAAATGCTATCCATTGAATTTTTAATTGAAGGGTTTACTAACAGAGGTGACCAATGAACCTAGCTTGCAATTGTATAAGAGAATGGGAGTGGGGTGGCTAGGTGGTGCAGTGAGTAGAGCACTGGCCCTGGAGTCAGAAGGACCTGAGTTCGGATCCGGCCTCAGACACTTAACCCACACAAACAAAAACCTAGCCGTGTGACCTCAGGCAAGTTACTTAAACCCAATTGCCCTAAAAGGGGCAGCTAGGCGGCGCAGTGAGTAAGAGCGCCGGCCTCGGAGTTGGGATGACCCGAGATCAAATCCAGCCTCAAAAAATGAGCACCCACACATAAATAATGACTAGCCGTGTAACCTTGAGCAAGTTACTTAACCCCAATTGCTTAAAAAAAATATAAGAGAATGGGAGTGATTGGTTTGTTGATTTGGAAAAAGCTTGGTCCTGTGGATATTGAGATATATGGAACATGCTGTTTAGTAGTATGGAAGTTTGCTTGGAGACCTATCTTAATGGTTCACTCTCAGCAGGGAGGGAGCTTACTTTGAGAAGAGAAATGCTTACTTATAATGGATCCCCATGTAACTAGAAGCTTTTAACTAGAGTGCAGAAAAATGGAAATGATTATAGAAAAGCAAAGTAAATTTGGCAACAGTCATACCATCCCCCACTGACTGCCCACAGATTCCCTTGGAAGATCACTACCTTTTGAGTAAATTATGCTCTTTCATTCCAATGTTATTTGTGTCACCCTTTTCCCTGCATATATCACATGCCATTCTTGCATAAAAACAACAAAAACAAAGTAAAACAAAATCAAACTAGATTGTCCTGCCTATAGAACTGTTCTGATGCTGCTGTAGCTCACTAAAAATAAATAGAATTCTGTAGTCAGCCAAATATTCAATGAGACAACAGCATTTATTAAGCACTTACAATGTACCAGCTATAATGCTAAAGCCTGGAAACACAAATACTAACTATTGGAATGCTAATATAGTTAAATGCTAACTATTTGTATATAGCAGGTTGTATCTCAGTAGAGGTCTTCTAGTGGAAGACACATGACCATTTTTTAGGAACATAGTTGAGAAGTTTTCTTTCTAGATCTGGGTTGAATGCATGGTATCTAAAGTATTTCCTAATTATGAATATGGTTTTCTACCTTTCTTTGATCTCTGATAGATTTTTTTAACCCTTTGGCCATCTGGTAAAGTCTATGAACCTTTTCTCAGAATAATGTTTTAAAATGCATAAAATAAAATCCAAAGGATTTCAAACAGAACAACTTACATTGAAATTCAGGATAGTATTTTTAAAGCAAGATTACATACCCTATTTTAAGGATCTTTGCAATGGCCAATATATCAAAGCAAATCCTGGGCCAGATATTCTACAGTTCTGTGGTTTGGCATAATAAGTGGAAAATTAAGGTCAGGTATGGGTATCTAATTTTGGTAAATACAATGAAAAACTGGATAGAGTTCTGAAAAAGGTGGCCAGCCTGATAAGGGGACTTAAAAATGATGAGACTCAATTGAGGAAATTAGGTATATTTTACCTAGAGAAAAGAAGGTACTGAAAGTAATCATTAAGAATGTGAAGAGCTGTCATTTGGGGGAAAGATGTGTACATAGGTCCAACAGTACCCAGACTGGGGCTAATGTCCCAGAACTTTCATCAAAACAGAAGATACTGAAAAGAGGAAAGCTGATCTTAGATACGTTGCACTTTCATACTGTTAAGATTCCTGGTGGGAATCCATGCCATGAACAATTCTCTGTTATTGAAGGGTGAAAACATCAAACAACATCAAACAAAACAATGTGTTAAGCAGAACAAAAAAACCTACACCTGTTTCCTGCATTAATGTGTAATGTAGGAGCTTCCCTGAACACATAAAACTAGAGCTCTTTGGGAAAATTCTACCAAGCTTTCCATTCTCCACTGGCAGGCCGATTATTTTGTGTTAAGCCATCTGAAGGTATTGTAACATAATTAGAGCTGTTCAGAGTTCTAGGGAACAGCCTTTCAATTCTTGGTGGATTTCATTTTTAATTTGCCTCAGGAGCCCAGGAGCTACTTCAGAGCCTATTTAAATAGAGGCAATCTTTCACAGGTAAGAATGTAAATATCCTTTCAAGGCTAAATGGTAATACTAAGATAAACTGATGTAGACTATTTGCTGACTGGCTAGAGCAGTAAACCAGAGGAAGTGCACTAACCAGGGCAATCATGTGGAATCTTGAAAGAATGAGCACTCCTCTCCCTGTTTAACCAGCCCCTTTCTCAAACTGGTTAGGAACAACACATTTCTTTTATGTTAACCATGTATGCAGAGAGCAGTGTCAATGGAACCAATTGATAAAAGTACAGGTTGTGGGACAGAGCCAAGATGGCAGAGTAGAAACAGGACTTCTGCCCAGCCCTGGCTTCTACCTCCTCCAATACATATTAAAAATGTCTCTAGGGGTGGCTAGGTGGCACAGTGAGTAGAGCACCGGCCCTGGAGTCAGAAGGACCTGAGTTCGGATCTGGCCTCAGACACTTAACCCACACAAACAAAAACCTAGCCGTGTGACCTCAGGCAAGTTACTTAAACCCAATTGCCCTAAAAGGAGCGACTAGGTGGCGCAGTGAGTAAGAGCGCAGGCCTTGGAGTTGGGATGACGCGAGATCAAATCCAGCCTCAGAAAATGAGCACCCACACATAAATACTGACTAGCCATGTAACCTTGAGCAAGTTACTTAACCCCAATTGCTTTAAAAAAAAAATGACTCTAAACAAACTTAAGAGCTACAGAACCCACAAAGTGACAGAGATAAACAAATCCCTTGTTGAAGGAAGCCTGGAAGGCCAGCATGAAGGGTCCATCACAGCATGCTGAGAGCAGAGAACAGCACCCTTAGCCACAGGGTGGCCCCAAACAGCAGCTGTGGCTCCAGAAAACTTCACAAGAATAAATCACCACCATCTGTAAGCATTTCCAGACTTCTCAATCTAGAAATGCCAAAGATAAAGTAAAAGTCCAGTGCGGAACTTTGTTGGGAAGAGGGGCAGTGCAATCTGTCTGCTGCCCCCAGCATGGGAAGCAGCAGAGGCACAGTGGCTGCAGCCACTGCCACATGTCTGCTTCTGGTGCACCTGGCCAGCAGATTGTAGGGGGACAAAGCAGCCATTGAGAAGGTAAGCACTATTGTTTGAACTGCTTGGATCTTGATCATGGTCTTGGGTGGTGGTCCTGGGTTGTGTGACCAAGGAACAAGAGCATGTGGGGCCTGTAGAAAGGGTGCCCATCTAATAGCTCCAGCAGCCGCAAATAAAAACCATTGATTTGGGAAATATCTCTCTACATTTTGGAAACAGAGTTCTACTGTGGCAAAGAGCTCAAAAGTCAAGTAATTGGCTGACAAAATTAGCAAGCAGCAGAAGCACTAACAGACAATAGAATCCTTTTTGGGGGATAAAAAGGATCAAGGAATGGAGCAGGAGGAAGACAGCAAAGTCAGAACTCCTACGTCAAAAACCTCCAAGAAAAATATGAACTGCTTATAGGCCATACAGGAGCTCAAGAAGGATTTTGAAAATCAAGTAAAAGAAGTGGAGGGAAAATTGGGAAGAGAAATGAGAATGATGCAAGAAAATCATGAAAAGCATGTCAACAACCTGACTGAAGAAAATAACACTTTTTTTAATAATAGTGTGTGTGTATATATGTGTGTGTGTGTGTGTGTGTGTGTGTGTGTGTGTGTATACATATATTTAAACATTTGGTTTTAAAACTTTGAATTCCAGATTAATTCCCTTCCACCCTTGCCACACACCCTTAGTGGGAAGATAAGCAATTATATATATAATTTGTACATGTGTAGCTAATGAGAAATATTAACATTGTAGATATATTCTAGAAGATTGATTATATTTCCCTCCCTCCTATCCCACCTCCCTCTTGTTCTATTATCTACTTTGATCCTGTCCCTTTTCTTTTTTTTTTAAACAAATACTTTATTAACTTCTGTTTTACATCATTCATTTCCGCCAGATTTTGAGTTACAATCATTTTCCCCCCATTATTCCCCTACCCAACCTCCCAGAATAGCAGTCCCACAAGATATCGCTTCCTCCAATCTGCTCTCTCCCATACCTTCTCCCATACCCCCATCGACTTTTCCATTAGAGGAAGATGAATCTTTGTGTCCCAATGCCTGCACATCTTATCTCCCAATTATAGGCAAAAGAGTATTAATAATAGTATTTATATATATATTTGAAACATTTAATGTTACGACCTCGAATTTCAGATCCATTTCCTTCCTCCCTTGTCACCCATTCCTTCTTGGGATATAAGTAATTCAGTATATGTTGTACATGTCTAGCTATGCAAAACATTATCATAGTAGATATATTGTACAAGGCTGCTTATATTTCCCTCCCACTCATCCCACCCCCCACCTGGTCCATTCCCTACATGATCCTGTCCCTCTTCTATAGTGGGCACTTCCAACCTCCCCTCACCCCAAGGATGCCCTCCCATCCATCATCCCTCCTCTCATCCCCCTTCCCCCTATCCTGCTGCAGGTTGAGATATCCCATTTAGTATGTATGTCATTTTCTCCCTGAACCAAATTCAATGTGAATGTGGTGTTGCCTTTTTAGCCTTCCTTATTCTCCCCCTCCTTTGCACCCACTTCCCCTACATGAGATAGTTTACCCTACCATGTCTCTCCCCATCTCCTCTTGCCACTTTCCTCTCTCACCTCATAATTTCATCCCTTGAGTACTCTCCCTTCCCAACAAAATCAACCTATGCCCTCTATCCATATATAACTGTAACCATATACACACACATTCACATATGTATTCGTATGACCACACCCCCTTCTTCCATTATTTTCATAGTGGGAAAGATATCATCAGTCACAGCTATTGCTTTTCCATATAGGAATGTAAATAGTTCAACTTTGATAAGTTCCTTTTGATTTCTTTTCCCTGATTACCTTCTCAGGCATCTCTTACTTCTTGCGTCTGGATGTCAAATTTTCTATTCAACTCTGGTTTTTTCCTCAAGAATGCTTGAAAGTCCTCTATTCCACTGAATGACCATATTTTCCCCTGAAACAAAATACTCAGTTTTGCTGGGTAGGTGACCCTTGGGTTCATTCCCAGTTCTTTTGCCCTCTGGAATATCATATTCCATGCCCTTCAATCCCTCAGTGTAGAAGCTGCCAGGTCCTGGGCTATTCTGATTGTGTTTCCACAATATTGAAATTGTTTCTTCCTGGCTGCTTGTAGTATTTTCTCCTTGATCTGGGGATTCTGGAACCTGGCTATAATATTCCTGGGAGTTTTCTTTTTGGGATCTTTTTCAGGAGGTGATCTGTGGATTCTTTCAACCTCTATTTTGCCCTCTGGATCTAAAACATCAGGGCAGTTTTCCTTGAGAATTTCTTGAAGGGTGATTTCTAGGTTCTTTCCTTGATCATGGCTTTCAGGTAGTCCAATAATTTTTAAATTGTCTCTCCTGGATCTATTTTCCAGGTCAGTGGTTTTTCCCATGAGATATTTCACATTGCCTTCTAATCTTTCATTTGTTTGGATCTGCTTAACAGCATCTTGATTTCTCATAAAGTCATTAGCTTCCATTTGCTCCAGTCTAACTCTGAAGGAATGAATCTCCTCAGTGACCTTTTGAGATTCTTTTTCCATCTGGCAAATTCGACTTTTTAAGGCATTCTTCTCCTCAATGCCCTTTTGGGCCTCCTTTGCCATTTGAGCTAGTCTATTTTTTAAGGTGTTGTTTTCCTCAGTCAGGCTGTTGACCCTCATTTCATACTTTTCCTGCATCCTTCTCATTTCTCTTTCCAATTTTTCCTCCACTTCTCTTATTTGATTTTTAAAGTCCTTCTTAAGGTCCTCTATGGCCTGCAACCCGCTCATGTTTTCCCCTGGGGCTTTTGGAGCAGGACTTCTGACCTCACAGTCCTTTTCCCGCTCTATGCCCCCAAAATAGGAGTCTAGGGTTGCATTTTTCTGTTTCCTTTGCCTTGGCATGCTGCCACTTAATTGCTTGACTTTTGGGCTTGTTGCCACACTATGGCTTTAAGGCCAGATAGAGGAATTTTCGTCCCGAACGTGTGGGGGGCAACTTCCGTTTCTGGCAAGCTATAAACCCACCCACAACTTCCACCCTAGATCACAATCCAGATCCAGGGAGGTTAAAGCAAGAGCGATTACCCCCCAAGACTGATCGCTGGATCTCCCCACGATTTGTAGGCTGGGAGCCGGAAATGCCTCTGAAAACTACACAGTGGCGTGTCTCCTCAGCAGCTTCTAGCACCCAGGGGAGGGAGCTGACGCATTCCCCAAATACAGGTCCCAAAGTCCATAGGACACTAACCTCTTACTTTGTCCTAGGCAAGTCTATGTTGATAATTCTGGCGTCTCCACAGTTCCTGGTGTTCTGGGGTTCCTCCAGCTGGCTGCTGGCCCTGCCGCCCTGGGGCTAAAACCTCGGCTCAAGTGGACCTAGGCTTGGCTCGGCTCCTGTGCTCTGCCGGCTCCCAGACCACTGCGCTGGTCCTTCCTGCAGGGTGCTGGGCTGTCCTCAGCGGGAGGTTAGCTTCTCTGTGTCGTTCTGTGGGTGCTGGGGCTCCTGAAGATTTTCAGAGTCCTTTTTTACATAGTTTGTGGAGAATCTGGGGGCAGAGAGGCTTGGACAAGCTGTTTCTCCTCCGCCATCTTGGCTCCGCTGATCCTGTCCCTTTTCAAAAGTGGATGCTTCCAACTTCCCTCCCCACCATCCTGCCCTCCCTTCCATCATCCCCCCTCTCATCCCCTTCCCCCTACTCTCCTGTAGGGTGAGATATTCTATTTTGTGTGTATGTCATTCCCTCCCTGAGCCAAATTCAATGATTATAATGTTGACCCATTCCCTTATGCCTTCCTGTTCTTCCTCTCCATTGTATCCATTTTCCCTTGACTTTTCTATATGAGTTAGGTTGCCCCATTCTATCTCTTCCCATCTCCTGTCATTATCTTCCTCTCTCACCTCTTAATTTAACCTTTTAAGTATCATCCCTTCCTATTAAATTGGTCCTGTGCCCTCTACCTTTGTATAACTATAAACATATATATACACATTCACATATGTGTTTATATGCCTATATACCCTCTGATAAAGATTATATATATATATATGTGTGTGTGTGTGTGTGTGTGTGTGTGTGCGTGTGCCTGTGTGTGAGTGTGTATATGTGTGTATTTCTGTTATCTTCAAATATTTTCATACCAAGAAAAGTTTCATCAGTTACAATTATCATTTTCCATATAGCAATATAAATAGTTCAACTCTGATATGAAATCCTATGATTTCTTTTCCCTGTATACCTTCTCATGTTTCTCTTGTTTCTTGTGTCTGAATGTCAAATTATCTATTCAACTCTGTTTTTTTCTTCAAGAATACTTGGAAGTAAGATGGCGGAGTAGAAACTGCTCTACCAAGCCACTCTGCCCCCTGATTCCCCCCAAACTATGTAAAAGGGGACTCTGAACAACTTCTGGAGCCCCAGCACACACAGAATGACACAGAGAAGCTAACCTCCCGCTGCGGACAGCCCAGCAGCCCTACAGGAACGACCAGTGCAGCGGTCTGGGACCTGGCAGCTCGCAGCGCGCAGAGCCCAGAAGCCGAGCCGAACCCAGATCCGCATGAGCCAAGGTTTTATCCCCAGGGCAGCAGGGCCAGCAGCCTGCTGGAGGAACCCCAGAACACCAAGAGCTGTGGCAACTCCAGAATTATCAACATAGACATGCCTAAGACAAAGTAAGAGGTTAGTGTCCTATGGACTTTGGGACTGGTATTTAGGGAATGTGTCGGCTCCCTCCCCTGGGGGCTAGAAGCCACTGAGGAGACACACCATTTTGTAGTTTTCAGAGGCAGCTCCGGCTCCCGGCCTGCAATTAATTGTAGGGAGATCCAGCGATCAGTCTTGGGGGGGTAATCGCTCTTGCTTTAACCTCCCTGGATCTGGATTGTGATCTAGGGTGGAAGTTGTGGGTGGGTTTACAGCTTGCCAGAAACGGAAGTTGCCCCCCACACGTTCGGGACGAAAATTCCTCTAGCTGGCCTTAAAGCCATAGTGTGGCAACAAGCCCAAAAGTCAAGCAATTAAGTGGCAACATGCCAAGGCAAAGGAACAGAAAAATGCAACCCTAGACTCCTATTTTGGGGGCATAGAGCGGGAAAAGGACTGTGAGGTCAGAAGTCCTGCTCCAAAAGCCCCAGGGGAAAACATGAGCGGGTTGCAGGCCATAGAGGACCTTAAGAAGGACTTTAAAAATCAAATAAGAGAAGTGGAGGAAAAATTGGAAAGAGAAATGAGAAGGATGCAGGAAAAGTATGAGATGAGGGTCAACAGCCTGACTGAGGAAAACAACACCTTAAAAAATAGACTGAATCAAATGGCAAAGGAGGCCCAAAAGGGCAATGAGGAGAAGAATGCCTTAAAAAGTCGAATTTGCCAGATGGAAAAAGAATCTCAAAAGTTCACTGAGGAGATTCATGCCTTCAGAGTTAGACTGGAGCAAATGGAAGCTAATGACTTTATGAGAAATCAAGATGCTGTTAAGCAGATCCAAACAAATGAAAGATTAGAAGACAATGTGAAATATCTCATGGGAAAAACCACTGACCTGGAAAATAGATCCAGGAGAGACAATTTAAAAATTATTGGACTACCTGAAAGCCATGATGAAAGAAAGAACCTAGAAATCACCTTTCAAGAAATTCTCAAGGAAAACTGCCCTGATGTTTTAGATCCAGAGGGCAAAATAGAGGTTGAAAGAATCCACCTATCACCTCCTAAGAAAGATCCCAAAAAGAAAACTCCCAGGAATATTATAGCCAGGTTCCAGAATCCCCAGATCAAGGATAAAATACTTCAAGCAGCCAGGAAGAAACAATTTCAATATTGTGGAAACACAATCAGAATAGCCCAGGACCTGGCAGCTTCTACACTGAGGGATCGAAGGGCATGGAATATGATATTCCAGAGGGCAAAAGAACTGGGAAGGAACCCAAGGGTCACCTACCCAGCAAAACTGAGTATTTTGTTTCAGGGGAAAATATGTTCATTCAGTGGAATAGAGGACTTTCAAGCATTCTTGAGGAAAAAACCAGAATTGAATAGAAAATTTGACATCCAGACATAAGAAGGAAGAGATGCCTGAGAAGGTAATCAGGGAAAAGAAATCAAAAGGAACTTATCAAAGTTGAACTATTTACATTTCTATATGGAAAAGCAATAACTGTGACTGATGATATCTTTCTCACTATGAAAATAATGGAAGAAGGGGCTGTGGTCATATGAATACATATGTGAATATGTGTGTATGTGGTCACAGATATATAGGGATAGAGGGCATAGGTTGAATTTGTTGGGAAGGGAGAATACTCAAGGGATGAAATTATAAGGTGAGAGAGGAAAGTGGCAAGAGGAGATGGGGAGAGACAGGGTAGGGTAAACTCTCCCATGTAGAAGAAGCAAGGGGAAGTGGTTGCAAAGGAGGGGGAGAATAAGGAAAGCTAAAAAGGCAAAACCACATTCACATTGAATTTGGTTCAGGGAGAAAATGACATACATACTAAATGGGATATCTCACCCTGCTACAATATAGGGGGAAGGGGGATGAGAGGAGGGATGATGGAAGGGAGGGCATCCTTGGGGGGAGGGTAGGTTGGAAGTACCCACTATAGAAGAGGGACAGGATCATGTAGGGAATGGACCAGGTGGGGGGTGGGATGAGTGGGAGGGAATTATAAGCAGTCTTGTACAATATATCTACTATGATAATGTTTTGCATAGCTAGACATGTACAACATATACTGAATTACTTATCTCCCAAGAGGGAATGGGTGACAAGTGAGGAAGGAAATGGAACTGAAATTCGAGGTCATAACATTAAATGTTTCAAATATATATAAATACTATTATTAATACTCTTTTGCTTGTAATAGGGAGATAAAATGTGCAGGCATTGGGACACAAAGATTCACCTTCCTCTAATGGAAAAGTCTATGGGGATATGGGAGAAGGTATGGGAGAGAGCCGATTGGAGGAAGCGATATCTTGTGGGACTACTATTCTGGGAGGTTGGGTAGGGGAATAATGGGGGGAAAATGATTGTAACTCAAAATCTGGCGGAAATGAATGATGTAAAACAGAAGTTAATAAAGCATTTGTTTAAAAAAAAAAAAAAGAATACTTGGAAGTCCTCTATTCCACTGAATGACCATATTTTCCCCTGAAACATGATACTCAGTTTTGCTGGGTAGGTGATTCTTGTTAATCCCAGCTCCTATGACCTCCAGAATATCATATTCCAGGCCCTTCAATCCCTCAGTGTAGAAGCTTGTCAGATCCTGTGTCATCCTGATCGTGTTTCCATAATATTCAAATTGTTTCTTCCTGGATGCTTGCAATATTCTCTCCTTGATCTGGGAATTTTGGGACCTGGCTACAATATTCCTAGGAGGTTTTTTTTGGGATCATTTTCAGGAGGTGATCTGTAGATTCTTTCAACCTCTATTTTGCCCTCTGGTTCTAAAACATCAGGGCATTTTTCCATGAGAATTTATTGGAGGATGATTTCTAGGTTTGTTCTTTGATCATGGCTTTCAGGTAGTCAAATAATTTTTAATTTATCTCACCTGGATCTATTTTTCAGGTCAGTGGTTGTTTCCTGGGAGATATTTCACATTGTCTTCTATTTTTTCATTTGTTTGGATATATTTAACAGCATCTTGATTTATCATAAAGTCACTAGCTTCCATTTGCTCCATTCTAAATATGAAGGGAATATTCTCCTCACTGAGCTTTTGTAATTCTTTTTCCATCTTGCAAATTTGGCTTTTTTAGGCATCCCTCTCCTCATTGCCTTTTTGAGCCTCTTTTGCCATTTGAGTTAGTCAATTTTTAAGATGTTATTTTCCTCAGTCAGGCTTTTGACTCTCATTTCATAATTTTCTTGCATTGTTTTTATTTATCTTCCCAATTTTTCCTCCGGTTTACTTATCTGCTTCCTAAGTTCCTCTATGGCCTGTAAGCAGCTTGTATTTTCATTTGAAGCTTTTGGTGCTTGAGTTCTGACTTCACAGTCCTCTTCCTGTTCCATGTTTCGATCCTCTTTGCCCCCAAAATAGGAGTCTAATGTTGGATTCTCATATTTGTTTTGATTTGTTAGCCTGGTCATATTGCCACTCAATTACTTGACTTTTGGGCTTTTGCCACAGAAGGACTCTGCCACTAGACAGGGGAGCTTCTGCCCCAAATGCTGGGGTTTTCTCAACTGCTGGAGCAGCTGGGTCAGGTGCCCTCTCTGAAGCCTTCACATGCTCTGGAAAGCTGGTCACACTCTCCAGGACCTCTACCCCAGACCACAATCCAGATCCAAGAAGGTTAAAGCAAGAGCAATTACCCCTCAGACTGGTTGCCTGGTACCCCTACATCTGCAGGCCAGAAGCTGAAGATGCAATGTTGCACAGGCTGAGCCCAGGTGTGTTAGCTGCTTCTCACCCTGGGGGCAAAAGCAGACACTCTCCCAACTAGTGGTCCCAAAGTCCACAGTGCACTGACCTCTCACTTTGTTCTTGGCATCTATGTGTTAAAATTTCTGGAAACAGCCACCACTGCTGGTGTTCTGGAGTTCCTCAAGGTGGTGTTTGGTCAGTTCTGCCCTGGGGCTAAAACCTCTGGCCAACATGGTCCTGGCTCAGCTTCCAGAGTGCTGTTGATGGCCACTCCCTCCTGGGCTCCTGGCTGTCCTCAGCGGGAGGTTAGCTTCTCTGTGCCATTTTGCGGATGTAACTCCAAAGTTTGTTCAGAGTCCCATTTTACATGTATTGAGGAAGGTGTAAGCTGGAGCCACACATAAGTCCTGTTTTTACTCTGTCTTCTTGACTTGATCCCCAGAAAATAATACTAACTCAAATGTCAAAAGAGCTCCAAAAAGCCAGTGAGGAGACAAATGCTTTAAAAAGTCGAATTTGGCAGATAAAAAAGGAATTTCAAAAACTCAGTGAAGAGAATACCTCCTTCAAAATTAGATTGGAGAAACTAGAAGCTAATGATTTGGTGTGACATCAAGATACTATAAGCAGATCCAAACAAATGAAAAAAAAAATAGAAGGCAATGTGATATATCTCACTGGAAAAAAAAACATTGACCTGGAAAATAGATTCAGGAGAGACCATATAGTTTTTTTAATTATTGTTTTATTACTTAGTTTGTATCATTCATTTCCACAAGATTTTGATTTACAAATTTTCTCCCCATTTTCCCCTACCCACCAGTGCAGAATATTGATCGACTGAATATCCCCTCCCCTTATCTGCTTTCTCCCTAATCTTTCCCCATGCCCCCTCCAACTTTCTAGTAGAGCATGGTTGATCTCTATGTCTCAGTGCCTCTATATATTATTTCACAGTTACCAAGAAAGACCATTTAAAATTATTAGTCTACCTGAAAGGCATGAACAAAAAAGAGTCTAGATACCATCTTTCAAGAATTTCTCAAGGCAAATTGCCCTGATAAAATAGAAATGGAAAGAATCCAACAATCTCTTCTTGAAAAACATCCTAAGAAGAAAATTCCTAGGATTATAGCCAAATTCAAGAGTTCCCAGGTCAAGGAGAAAATACTACAAGCAGTAAGGAAGAAATAATTTGAGTATAGTGGGAACACAATCAGGATAACACAAGACCTAGCAGCTTCTACATTAAGGGATCAAAGAGTTTGGAATATGATATTCCAGAGGTCAAAGGAACTAGGACTAAAACCAAGAATCACTTACTCAGCAAAACCAAGTAAAATTTTACAGGGAAAAATATGGTCATTCCATGAAATAGAGGACTTTCAAGCATTCTTGGTGAAAAAACCTGAGCTGAACAGAAAATTTGACTTTCAAATACAAGAAGCAAGAGAAGCATTAGAAGGTAAATAGAAAAAAAATCGTAAGAAATCTATTAAAGTTCAACTATTTTCATTCCTACATGGAAAAATGATCACTATAACTCATGAGACTTCTCTCAGTATGAGGATAACTGAAGGTAATATATGTGGTGTATACATACATACATACATATATACATATGTATGTATTCACACATATGTATAGAAGGATGTATGTGTGTATGTATATATATGTGTGTGTGTGTGTGTGTGCATTTGTATGTTCATATATACATAGACAGAGGGCACAAGATCAGTTCAATATATAGTGATGACATCTAAAAAATAAAATTAAGAGGTGGGAGGAATTTATTGGGAGAAGAAGAAAGGGAGTGAAAAATTAGGGTAAATTATCTCATATAAAAGAGTCAAGAGAAAACAGGAAGGTGAAAGGGAATGGGACAATCTCATTCTCACTGAATTTGGCCTAAGTAGGGAATAACATCCAGACTCAAATGGGTAACTCATCCTATAAGGAAATAGGGGTGTAGGGGACAAGAGGAGGGAGGTAAGAAAAGAGGGCATATTGGGGGAGAGGGTGCTTAGAAACAAACATTTTTGATAAGGGATAGGGTCTACAGTAACTTTAAATGGGATTTCTCTTTCTATCTCTTGCTATTGAGTTTCATTAGAGATATACAGGAATGCTGAGGATTTATGCTGGCTTATTTTATATCCTGCAACTTTGCGAAATTTGTTTATCATCTAGAGTAGTTTTTTACTTGATTCTCTAGGTTTCTCTAAGTATATCATCATAGCATCTGCAAAGAGTGATGGTTTGGTCTCTTCCTTGCATAATTTGATTCCTTTCATTTCTTTTTCTTCTCTTATTGCTACTGCTAACATTTCTAGTACCAGACTGAATAAGAGGGGTGACAGTGGACACCCTTGTTTCACCCCTGATCTTACTGGAAATACTTCTAGCTCACCCCAATTACATATAATACTTGCTGATGGCTTTAAATAGATGCTGCCTATTATTTTAAGGAAGACTCCATTTATTTCCATACTTTCTAGTGGTTTTTTTTAATTAATTAATTTACTAGTTTAGTTTTCGTTAACAAGATTCAATTCCACAATTCCTTGAATTTCAAATTTCCTTTACCTCCCACCCCCCACCCTCCATGACAGTATATAGTCCAGTATAGGATCTGCAAATACATTCATGTTAAACATTAGTCCAATTACAAAGGTGTATTGTACTATATTGGATGAAAAATGGTAAAGATGAAATAAAACCAAACAATGAAAAGGAAAAGATCAATTAGTTTGCTTCCATCAGGTTTCAGGCTCAGTTCTTTTTAGTTATGTCTCTGGATGTCGCATTTCTCTCCTTAGTGAATCTTTCAGGATTGACTTATATCACTGCATTGCTGAAAAGAGTCCAGTCTGTCATAGTTGGTCATCACAGGTATAATGTTTCTGTGATTGTATACAAATTTATTTTGCTTCCACTCTTCTCGCTCAGCATCAGTTTGTATAAGCCTCTCCAGGAAAATATGAAAACTGCCACCTCCTCATTTCTTATAGTACAATAATATTCCATTATATTCTTACACCACAGCTTGTTTAGCCATTCCCCAATTGATGGGCACCCTTTTAATTTCCAATTCTTTGCAACCACGAAAAGAGCTGCTATAAATAATTTTGTACATATGGGTCTTCCTCCCACTTATATGATTTCTTTGGGCTATAATCCTAGAAGTGGTATTGCTGGGTCAAAGGGTATGAAATTATTTATAGCCCTTTGGACATAATTCCAGATTTCTCTCCAGAATGTTTGGATAAGTTCACAACACCACCAGCAATGCATTACTGTTCCAATTTGCCCACATCCTCTCCAGCATTTGTCATTTTCTTGTTTTGTCATCTTTGCCAATCTGACTGGAGAGATGTGGTATCTCAGAGTTGTTTTGATTTGCATTTCTCTAATCAATAGTGATTTAGGGCATTTCTTCATATGCTTATAGATATCTTTAATTTCTTTCTCTGAAAGCTGTCTGTTCATATCCTTTGACCATTTATCAATTGGGGAATGACTTGTATTCTTACAAATTTGACTCATTTCTCTGTATATTTTAGAAATGAGTTCTTTGTCAGAGACATAGGTTGTAAAAATTCTTTCCCCATTTCCCACCTCCCTCTTGATCTTGGTTACATTGGCTTTGTTTGTACAGAAGCTCTTCAATTTAATGTAATAAAAATTATCCATTTTGCATTTTACAATGCTCTCTAATTCTTGTTTGGTCCTAAAGTATTCCCCTCTCCACAAATCTGACAGGTAAACTATCCCTTGCTTTCCCAGATTGCTTACAGTATCATCCTTTATACCTAGATCATGCACACATTTAGACTTGATTTTGGTATATGGTGTTAGATAATCATTTATGCCCAATTTCTGCTATACTGAATTCCAGTTTTCCCAGCAGTTTTTGTCAAATAGTGCATTAATATCCCAAAAACTGGGGTCTTTGGGTTTATCAAACAATACATTACTATATTCATTAAACTGATCGGTCTCCTGTACCCAATCTTTTCCATTGATTCACTGCTCTACTCCTCTGCCAGTACCAAGCAGTTTTGATAACTGCTGCTGTATAATACTGATTAAAATCTGGCATAGCTAGTCCACCTTTCCTAGCATTTCTTTTCCTTAATTCCCTTGATATTCTAGACCGTTTGTTTTTGCAAATAAATTTTGTTATTATTTTGTCCAACTCTAAAAAGTAGTTTTTAGACCATTTGTTTTTCTAAACAAATTTTGTTATTATTTTGTCTAACTCTAAAAAGTAGTTTTTTGGTAAGTTGATTGGTATGGCACTAAATATATAATTTAGCTTGGGTAAATTGTCATTTTTATTATATTAGCTCGACCCAGCCATGAGCAATTGATATTTTTCCAATTAGTTAGATCTGATTTTATTTGTGTGAGAAGTGTTTTGTAGTGGTGATCATATAGGTCCTGGGTTTGTTTTGGCAGGTAGATTCCCAAATATTTTATAATGTCTACAGTGACTTTAAATGGGATTTCTCTTTCTATCTCTTGCTATTGAGTTTCATTAGAGATATACAGGAATGCTTAGGATTTATGTGGGTTTATTTATATCCTTCAACTTTGCCAAATTTATTTATCATCTGGAGTAGTTTTTTACTTGATTCTCTAGGATTCTCTAAGTATATCATCATAGCATCTGCAAAGAGTGATGGTTTGGTCTCTTCCTTGCATAATTTGATTCCTTTCATTTCTTTTTCTTCTCTTATTCCTACTGCTAACATTTCAAGTACCAGATTGAATAAGAGGGGTGATAGTGGACACCCTAGTTTCACCCCTGATCTTACTGGAAATACTTCTAGCTCATCCCAATCACATATAATATTTGCTGATGGCTTTAAATAGGTGCTACCTATTATTTTAAGGAAGACTCCCTTTATTCCTATACTTTCTAGTGTTTTTAATAATTGGAATGGATGTTGTATTTTGTCAAAAGCTTTTTCTCCATATATTAAGATAATCTTGTGGTTTCTGCTAGTTTTATTGTTGACATGATCAATTATACTGACGATTTTCCTAATATTAAACTATCCTTGCATTCCTGCAATAAATCCTACCTGATCAAAGTGTATTATTCCTCTGATAAATTGCTTTAGTCTTTTTGGCTAATGTTTTATTTTAAAATTTTGCATCTATATTCATGAGGGAAATATAATTTTCATTCTCCATTTTATCTCTCCCTAATTAAGTATCAGTACCATATTTGTGTCATAAAAGGAATTTGCTAGGACTCCTTCTTCACTAATTTTCCAGAATAGTTTGTAGAGTACTGGAATCAATTGTTCCTTAAATGTTTGATAGAATTCAGTAGTAAATCCAGGAAAGTGCCTGCCAAAACAAACCCAGGACCTATATGGACACAACTACAAGACAGTTTTCATACAAGTAAAGTCAGATCTAACTAATTGGAAAAACATTTGCTCGTGGCTGGGTTGAGCTAATATAATAAAAATGATAATTTTACCTAAATTAATTTACATATTTCATTCAATACTAATAATTTTATCCAAAATTACTTTATAGAGCTAGAAAAAATAGTAACAAAATTCATTTGGAAAAACAAAAGGTCCATAATATCAAGGGAATTAATGAAAAGAAATATTAGCGATGGTGGCCTATCTATACCAGATATTAATCTATAGTATAAAGCAGTAGTCATCAAAACTATTTGGTACTGGCTGAGGAATAGAATAGTGGATCAATGGAAAAGACTGAATACACAAGACTCAGAAGGCAATAATGTTAGTAATCTACTGTTTGATAAACCCAAAGACACTGGTTTGGGGGATAAGAACTCAATATTTAACAAAAAGTTCTGGGAAAACTGGAAAATCGTATGGCAGAAACTAGGCATAGACCATTATTTAACACCATATACCAAAATCAAGTCTAAATGGGTGCATGATCTAGGTATAAAGGCTGATACTATAAGCAATCTGGGAGAGCAAGGAATAGATTGCCTGTCAGATTTACAGAGAGGGGAAGACTTTATGACTAAACAAGAACTAGATTGCATTATAAAATGCAAAATGGATAATTGTGATTATATTAAATTGAAAAGTTTCTATACAAACATAGCCAATGTAACCAAGATTAAGAGGGAAGTGCAAAACTGGGAAAAATTTTTACAACAAATGTATCTGATAAAGGCCTCATTTCTAAAATATTATCATGCCAAGCAGAGGCAACTTCCAAGGATCAGAATACCAGCATAGTAACTCTCCATTTTATTCAGTGACAAATTAAGACAAAACTTTCACAGAACAGAGAAAATAAAAATACAGCATTTACAGAGTGTAATTCAATAATTTCCAAGTACTACTCCTCCCCTTGGCAGTGCATTAATTTAGTCAATCACAAAGTCTCTTTTCTCAAATGGAGATTAATATTAGTGTCCAATCTTATAATTGAAAATGAATATTCATTTGGTTGATCACAGAGCACAAAAAGAGATTGGTTGATCACAGAGCACATTTCCCACCCCTGGATCACAAGTGAATTAAAATTATCATCAGTTAATGCCAAGTACCTTCTCAAAAGGGGCAGAGGAGAGAACAAAGTTTAAGATATCACCACAGCATTTAATAGTCAAAGAGAGGTCTTTTCTTCATCTTGACCTGAGGCAAGTTCTCAGCAATCTCTATTCCTGGGGAGATAAAGCTTAACAAAGCCACACTATACATTGTCAGTCTCCTCATCAATTCATTCTGCCAGCAGAACAGTCTCAGGACCTCTAAAAATATTCAGCAACACCCTCTTCCAGGATTTCTGTAGACATGCAGCAAGGAAATAATGCCTCTGCAACAACAGCATTGTCCTTCACCAATGGACGAATCTGGCAAAACAATGTCAAAACAGACAAAATACTGGCATTACAGCCATGTCTCCTCAGTTCTTGGCAGCTCTGGGTGGCAGCTTTCAAAAGTTCTAGGCAGCTCCAACTGGCCCTCAGCAATCCTCCATGATGCTGCTCTCAAAAGCTCTTCTGCCTCTCTCTTTGCTTGGAGCTTCTCTAAGTCCATGGCACCAGCTCCTCCCAGTTCAACCCTCTCTTTTCACAACAACAAGTCCATCCCACAAGTGGGATTCACAAGCTCTGAGTTTCAACACTCAACCTGAAAATCAAGCCAATACAGGGGGATTTTTAAATTCCATTACTGTTACAAATATACAGAGAATTGAGTCAAATCTCTAAGAATTTCCCAAACTGATAAATTGTCAAAGGATATGAAGAGGCAGCTTTCAGAGGAAGAAATTAAAGATACCTATAAGCATATGAAAAATGCTCTAAATCACTATCGATTAAAGAAATACAAATCAAAACAACTCTGAAGTACCACATCTTACCAGTCAGATTGGCTAAAATGACAAAACAGGAAAATTACAAACACTGGGGAGGATGTGGAAAAATTGGAAAATTAGTGCATTGCTGGTGGAGTTATGAACAGATTCAGCCATTTTGGAGAGCAATCTGGAACTATGCCCAAAGGGCTATAAATAATTTCATACCATTTGACCCAGCAATACCACTTGTAGGGTTGTATCCCAAAGAGACCATAGAAATGGGAGGGAGACCCATATGTACAAAAATATTTATAGTAGCTCTTTTTGTTGTGGCAAAGAATTGGAAATTAAGGGGATGCCCATCAATTGGGGAATGACTGAACAAGTTGTGATATATGAAAGTAATGGAATACTATTGTGCTATAATAAACAAGGAGCAGATGGACTTCATATTTACCTGGAGAGGCTTATATGAACTGATGCTGAGTGAGAAGAGCAGAAACAGCGGAAATTTGTACACAATTACAGACACAACATATGTGTGATGACCAAATTTGATAGACTGGAATCTTCTCAGCAATGCAGGGTTGTAAGTCAAATCCAAAAGACACATGATGGAGAGAGATGTCTACATTCACAGAAAGAACTAGACAGAACAGTGTTTGAATACAGATTGAAGCAAACTAACTGTTTTTTTTTTCTTTTTCTTTTTTAGTTTTATTTCCTCTTTACCATTGTTCATTCCATCTGATACAATCCTTCTTTATAACCTGACTAATGACTAATGTGAAAGTTTTTGCAGATCCTATACTTGAGTGTATGCTGTCATAGTGGGGGGAGAGATGGGAAGAGAAGAAAATTAGAAACTCAAGGAATTGTGGAATTGAATCTTGCAAACTAAAAGTAAACAAAAAATTAATAAAAAGAAAAAAGAAAAGGGACAGGGTGAAAGGAGAAAATGGAATGAGTGGGGGGGGGCGGGATAGGATAGAGGGAAATATAGTCTTTCACAACATAACTACTATGGAAATGATTTGGGTAACTACACATGTACAATCTATATTGAATTGCTTATGTTCCCAATGGGAGTGGGATAAGAGGGAAGGACAAAAAATCCGGATCTCAAAATTGTAAAAACAAATGTTTAAAAATTGTTTTTTTACATGTAACTGGGGAATAAGATTTACAGGTACTGGGATATAGAAACCCATCTTGCCCTCCTAGAAAGTTAGGGGATGAAGGGGAGGATATAAGAGAGAACAGATTGGGGCAAGGTGTATTCAGTAGGCTTGCTCTTTTGGGATGGGGGGTAGGGGAAAGACAGGGTGAGAAAAAATAGTAACAAAGTCTTGTGGAAATGAATGTTTAAAATTAAAAATAGATAAATTTAAGATTTGAAAAAAATGAAAATACAGTTTGTGAATAACATATTTCATTTAACTTATTCTACTTCCTTTTGTATATCATTGGAATATTCTGCTTATGTATAAAAATAGTCAATTAGTCAATAAACATTTAATATGGACTTACTATGTGCTAGTCACTATGCTGAGAGCTGCAGATACAAAGGCAAGACAATACCTGCTGTCAAGAAGCTCACAGTCTAATAGGGGAAACAACAGGCAAGTGACTATGTACACATAAACTACATAAAAGGTAAGAGGAAAGGTACAGAATTGGGGGGAATGTAGAAGACTTCCTGTAGAAGGTGAGATTTTTAGCCTGGTCTTGAAAGAAGTTACAGAAGCCAAAAGACAGAAATAAGAAAGAAGAGAATTCCTGATGTGGTGGCAACCAGTTGAAACACCCAGAGTCAGAAGAAGGAATCAAGGAATTTCCCTTGGTCCCTCCCTGTTAAATATTTTACTTACTGAAAGGCAGGAACAAGGTCTTTTTGCGTGTAAAACAAAGAGCAGTAGCTTGAACAGAAAGATAAACAATGATAATTCCCACCTGAGGAAAAAAGAAGTCTCAGATAAAAATATAAAAATGCTCAAGGAGAGATTCATAAAGTATAGAATTTATTCAAGTGATAGCATGACTCTCAGAGTCAAAAATGCTGGTTTAATGTAAGATTGTTGCAGTTCGTTGTTTCTGATTAGACATTTTACATTGGATTTACAAGTTTATTGCTGAGCAACTGTGCATCAAAGAACCTTCTTACAATTATAGAAAATAACTATTTATGTTGTATTTAACAGAAGTGTATATTGAGGGTTTTTCAACCTAAGGCAGATAGGACACTACATGTTACCTTGCTCTGCTGTAAAGCAGTTTTGCTGTTCTTTTATTTTTCAGTTGTGTCCAACTCTCCATGATCCCATTTATGGTTTTCATGGCAAAGATACTAGAGTGGTTTGGCATTTACTTCTCCTTTTTATTTTGCAGATGAGGAATTGAGGCAAACAGGCTTAACGGGTCACAAAACTAGTAAATATCTGAGGCTAGATTTGAACTAAAGAGGATAGGTCTTTCTAACTCTAGACTCGGCACTCTATCCATTCTTCCACCTAGATGCCCTAATGTAAAGCATTACAAACCAGTTAAGAAGAAAGCTGGTAAGATCTGTAGAAGTCAATGAAAGAAGACAAAGAGAAAAGTTTCTTACTAATGTAATAAAAGAAAATACTGTGGAACTTAGAAGCTGAGAAAGAATAGCAGAAGTCAATGGGTCTAAAAAGCTGAAAGGAGCTGAGTACCATAGAGGTATTCCTCTACAACAGGTTGTCCACTTGATACAGTAAGATGACTGAATTGGAAGAAAGGTTTGATGCTGACAGATGCCTAGAAAAAGCAACATCCTATACTGTATGAAGAGCTAGCTAGAGAAATTTCTGTTTTGGGAAAGTAGAAATCCCTCAGATGCTTTTTACTTTCTTCCATGGCCTGAGAGGGGAAAATGTTTCAGAGCTCATGGGAACATAGAGTAAATGAAAAAAAAAAAAAGAGTGCTACCCTTAGGTTTAGAGATTTGGATTCCAATCATCCCTATGACAACACTGCTTTCGTGAAGTTGGTTAAATCACTTAAATTCTTCAGTTCTCATATCTGTAAATGAGAGCTTGAATTGAATAGCTTCTGGAGTCATTTCTAGCTCTAGAACCAAGCTCCTATAAATAACTTTGTATATTTCAGTCTTAAAGGAAACTTCTTTTCCCAGAAGTAGTGTCAAGATTTCAAGTTACTTTATTGCCTGGCTAATGGATAAAACCTAGACATCACTGCAGATCTCAGGATTAGTAGACAGTCACAAACAGGACAGTTACTAAAGGAGTTTAACATTATTTCACCTGCTCAGTCATTGATGCCTTTGACAGACTGTTCCCTGAAAAGACTACTGACATTCAGGCTTGTAATTAAGTCATGAGTAGTTTTAGCATGTAAGTCACTTATGTGATTTACTGTTAAGTTTTTGTAAATTTGAATCACTCCTCCACCTCTATCCTAACACCTATGAATGTTGTTGGAATTGATAGGGAAGTGAGATTTAGGTATAACATAATAATCTACAAAACAAGTGAAATCATTTTAAAAAAAATTATTATATCAAATTTTGTCTTCTATTGATTCAATATTCCATGTTAAAGAATTAATGGCATAATTTTGATTCTACTTAGAATAGTGCCTGGAATATAAGAAGCATTTAATAGAGGCTCATTGATTTTTGTATATGGGAAGCATGTTAGTGGGGACTTAAGAGTTATAATCATACATACAGATGTGCATTTTTTTCTCACACAAAGGTTACCCCTAGTGCCTTGATAATAAATTTCGGCAGTTTACTGGTCTTGACTGGTTTGACCTTTTGGAGGGCCATACTGATCATTCAGAAATGCTATGGATTGGATGAATGAGTTTCCCAGTCCCAGGAAATGTTTGATGAGAGTTTGTCCTCTGCATCATATCTTCCCCATAGGCTACATATATCTACACCAGAAGATAAGGGATCAAGAGCTTGTTATTCCACATCTAAAAGCTTATGGACTACTGAACTAAGGGCAATAGTTCTAGGACACTGTTGAGATTATTTGTTATTTGAGGAGGAAAAGTACTGAATTTTCCCACTGACTATGAAATCATGAATCCCAAGTGAAAATAACAGTAGCTGTCATTTACTACCTGTGTGATATGGGAAAAGTCATTAAAAACTTCTTGGCCCCAATTTCTTTATTTATGAGAGGTTTAGAATATCATAATTTCTGAAGTTCCTTCTGTCTCTAAATATGGTTTTTGTGATCTAAAAGACAAAAATAAAAATCGAAGTTTTGTCAATAGCTCTCTATTTCCAATTTATGGCTTTTCTGCCTTCTTTCAAGTTTCAGTTAAAATCAAAATCTCACCTACAGGGGCAGCTAGGTGGCACAGTGAGTAGAACACCGGCCCTGAAGTCAGGAGGACCTGAGTTGAAATCTGACCTCAGACACTTAACACTTACTAGCCATGTGGCCTTGGGCAAGTCACTTAACCACAATTACCCTCTTAAAAAAAAATTCTATGGGGGCGGCTAGGTGGGCCAGTGAGTAGAGCATCAGCCCTGGAGTCAGAAGGACCTGAGTTTGGATCCAGCCTCAGACACTTAATGCACACACAAACAAAAACCTAGCTGTGTGACCTTGGGCAAGTTACTTAACCCCAATTTCCCTCAAAAAAAAAAAAATCTCACCTACAGAAACCATGCTCAACCCCCTCTTAATTCTAGTTACCCCTTCTTTTTATTTCTTCTTTTGTGTTCATTTACTGACTCTCTAGTTCTAGATTAAAAGATATGGTCTTAAGGTCATAGCTCATAATACATAATTCATCAACGAATGTTGAATTGAATTTAATTACAAGAGGAGGAAACTGAAGATCAGAGGGAGATTAAATGATTTTTCCATGGTCACACATCAAGTAAATATCTGAGTCAGTACTCAATTTTTGTCTCCTAAAACAGTAACTAGGATCTTTTCATTAGCTCACCTTACAGTTTGGGGTTGGGAATGGTAATTATTTTTCAGAAATATTTGATGCACTGTCATGTATGAGGGGCAATTTTACCTTGCCCTCTCCAGAGAAAAAAGCAGACAGCCAGAAAAAGGTACGCAGAAATAAAGAGAGATTGAAAGAGACAGGTGGGCAGGTGAGGAGGCTGGCAAGAAGACAGAGACAAAGAGACAAACAAAGAATATGGTCCAATAATAAGAAGCTTCAGAGAAACAGATTTGGAATTTATATAATAAACTTCCTAAAAGTGATGTGGGCAGAGTGGAGCAAAGATGTCAGAGAGAAAGCAGGAAGTTGACTGAGCTCTGTCCAGTTTCCCATTGAAAAAAAAATGTTTAGTGGTGGCTAGGTGGCGCAGTGAGTAAGAGCGCTGGCCTTGGAGTTGGGATGACTCGAGATTGGATCCAGCCTCAGAAAATGAGCACCCACACACAAATAATGACTGGCCATGTAACCTTGAGCAAGTTACTTAACCCCAATTGCTTTTAATTTTAAAAAAAAAATTGTTTAAACAAGTCTCCAAATGGATTTTTGGAGTGAAATAATTTTCCAACTTAAGATAAATTAGAAGGACTTCAGGAAATGTCTGTCTCTTTTGGGGAAAAGCACCATGAAGTCCAGCACAGATGGTGTTTGGACAAGCAAATCAAGAGGCTTTTAGTGACAGCACAGATTAGCAACCTAGGTCTGTTGGCCCTGGCTCAGCAGGCTAGTGGCAGAGTAAGCTAGCTGTGAGGCCTCCAGCTACAACACAGAAGGCAAACTGTCAGACCTGGAACCCAGTCATCAAGAGGTGCAACTGGGCTGGGCCTCCCCAGAGTACTGGGAAAGCTGCTAGCCCCAGAGGCTGTGGAAAAAGAAACTAGTGATCAGGTTCCAGGCCCCCAACACGAGAAGCTTAGGAGAGTGCCCCCTGAGCTGCAGAAGCAGTGGTCAATTTTAAAAGTCATGAAATAGTTTAAAAAGTGAACAAGAAACAAAAAAGAACCTTGACCATAGAAAGCAACTATGGTGACAGGGAAGATCTAAACACAAACTCAGAATAGGATCAAACCTTCAAAATGCCTACATGTGAAACCTCAATAGGGAATATAAATTAGTATAAAGACCAAAAACCCTTCTTGGAAGAGTTCAAAAAAGATTTTAAAAGTCAAATAAGAGAGGCAGAAGAAAAATAGGAACAGAAATGAGAGGTATGCAAGAGAGAGTCAACAGCTTTGAAAAGAAAGTACAAAAATTGACTGAAGAAAACAATTCCTGAAAAAATATGATTGGCCAAATCGGGAAAAGAAATCCACTGGAAAACAAAACAAAACAAATATTTTAAAAATAGAATTGGCCAAAAGGAAAAGCAGTTACAAAATCTAACTGAAGAAAACAATTCCTGAAAAATTAGAATTGGGCAAGTGGAAGCTAATGACTCTATGATAAATCAAGATTTAGTCAAACAAAATCAAAATAAGAAGAAAAAAAAGAAAAAGTAAAATAGCTAATTGGGAAAACAAATGACCTTGAAATTAGATACAGGAGAGATAATTGAAGAATTACTGGACTACCTCAAAGCCATGATCCAAAAAAGAGCCTGGACAGCATCTTTGAAGAGATTAGCAAAGAAAACTTCCCTGATATGCTAGAACTCAAGGGTAAATTGGTCATTGAAAGAATCCATCAATCACCACCTGAAAGAGATAGCAAAATGAAAACTCCAAGGAATATTGTAATCAAATTCTGGAATTATCAGGTCAAGGAGAAAATACTGTAAACAGTCAAAAAGAAACAATTCAAAAATCAAGTAGCCACAGTCAAGATTACACAGGATTAGTATTAGCAGCTTCTACATTAAAGTTACTAGAGAACTTTAAATATGATATTCCAAAATGACAAGGAGCCTGGATTATAACTAAGAATCAAATACAAAACAAAATTGATCATAAACGTTTAGGGGAAAAGATCGACATTCAAGGAAATAGGGGACTTTGAAACTTTCCTGATGGAAGGCCCAAAGACGAACAGATAATTTGATCTTCAAATACATACTCAAGAGAAGAATAAAAAAAAAAAAAACAGGAAGAAAAAAACATGTTATCCACTAAGATTAAACTATTTACATTCCCACATGGGAAGATGATGCTTATAATTCTTGACAACTATATCTTTATTAGGGCAATTAGAAGGAATGTACAGAGACAGATGTTGTAGATACAAGTTGACTTTGATGTGATGATATAAAAAATAAGGGGTAAAAAGAAAACCATTGTACTAGGAGAAAAGGAAAGGGGGAGGTAGGATAGGGTAAATTTCACCACGTGAAGAAGTACAAAAGAACTATTATAGAACAGTGAAAGATGAGGGGGTGCTGAGCATTTTTTGAGATTTTCTTTTATCAGATTCAACTCAAAGAAGGAATAACATATATATTCAGTTGGGTATAGAAATTTATTTTTCCCTATAGGGAAATAAAAGTGAAAGGGGAAATATAAGGGAGAGAGGGTGGATTGAATGGAGAGGAGAGGAAGGAAGGGAAAAGGAAAGATAAAGGAGGACAGATTAAGGAAGATGGTAATAAGAAATAAAACACTGATGAGGAGGTTCAGGATGAAAGGAGAAAAGTATAAATGGGGAGGGAATTAGGATGGAGGGAAACACAGCTAATAAGCATAATTGTGAATATGAATGGAATAAATTCTCCCATAAAACAGAAGCAGGTAGCAGAGTGGATTAAAAACCATAATTCTACAATATGTTTGTTTACTGGAAACACATTTGAAGCAGAAGGATACACACAAAGTAAAGGAAAAAGACTGGAGATGATATATTATGCTTCAACTGAAGTGGAAAAAAAGTTAGAGGTTAAAATCCTGATCTCAGACAAAGCAAAAGCAAAAAAGATCTACGTAAAAGAGGTAAGGAAGGAGAGTATATCCTGCTAAAAGGCATCGTAGACTTTAAAGTAATATCAATATACCAAATATCAATATCAATATACCAAATGGTATAGCAGCCTAATTCTTAGAGGAGAAGTAAAGTGTGTTACAGGAAAAAACAGACAGTAAAACTATATTAGTGGGAGACCTCCCCCTCTCTGAACTAGATAGATCCAACCACAGACTAATCAAGAAAGAAGTTAAGGAAGTGAATAGAATTTTAGAAAAGTTAGATATGATAATATCTATATTGATAATATCTACCAGTTTTCTGAAGAAAATGTGGGCATGAGGTCTGAGGTTTCGCACCCCTGCCCTAACCTATCCCCATTACATATAACTCTTGTTGATGGTTTTAGATAGATACTGATTATTATTTTAAAGGAAATTCCACTTATTCCTGTGTTCTCTAATATTTTAATAGGAATGGATGCTGTATTTTGTCAAATATTTCCTGCATCTTTTGAGATAATCATATAATTTCTGTTACTTTTTTATTGATATGGCCAATTATGCTGACAGTTTTCCTAGTGTTGATATAGCCCTGCATTCCTGGTATAAACCCCAGCAGGTTATATTGTATTATCCTGGTGATAAATTGCTATAATCTCTTTGATAATATTTTATTTTAAAGTTTTGCATTAATGCTCATTAGGGAAATTGGTCCAAAATTTTCTTTCTCTGTTTTGACTCTTCCCAGTTTAGGTATTAGCATTGTATTTGTGTCATAAAAGGAATTTGATAGCACTCCTTCTTTGCCTATTTCTCTACATAGGTTGTATAGTATTGCAACTAATTTTTTTCTTTAAATGTTTGGTAGAATTCACTTGTAATGTGGCCATTTGACTGAATCCATACTTCATAGAACAAATCCTTTTATTAAGGATCATACATGGCCTTAAGACCATAAGTTCCCCTCTCCTGAGCTAGAATCTTTCCCAATAGGATCAAAGGCAAAAGAAGGCTGCCCATTATCACCACTATTATTCAATATTTTTTAGAAATAAATTTAGCAAAATGAGAAGAAAAAGTCCTTGAAGGAATTAGACAACACAATGAAGAAACAAAACTATCACTTTTTGCAAATAAAATGATAAATACTTAGAGAGTCCTAGAGAATCAACTAAAAACATACTTGAATTAATTAATAAGTTTAGGAAAGTTGTAGTATACAAAATAAACACATATACATCATTGGCATTTATATATGATAACAAAAAAGTTCAGGAGAAAGACATAGAAAGAGAAATTTCACGTAAGGTAGCTATTCACAAAGTAAAATATTTGGGAGTCTATCTGCCAAGACAGTCTGAGGAACTATATGGACACAATAAAACAAAAACACTTTTCACACTAATAAGGTTCGATCTAAACAACTGGAAAAATAGCAATTGTCCATGAGTAGGCTTAACATTCTATCTTAATAAATTTACTTATTCAATGTCATACCAAACTACCAAAGCTATTTTATAGAGCTAGAAAAAATAATAAAATTCATCTGGAAGAACAAAAGATCAAGAAAATCAAAGGAGGGGTGGCTGGGTGGCACAGTGAGTAGAGTGCCGGCCCTGGAGTCAGAAGGACTTGAGTTCGGATCCAGCCTCAGACACAGCACACACAAATAAAAACCTAGCCGTGTGACCTTGGGCAAGTTACTTAACCCCAATTGCCCTCCAAAAAGCAAAAAAAAAAAAAGGAAAAAAAGAAAGAAAGAAAAGAAAAGAAAAAAAGAAAATCAAAGGAATTAATGAAAAATGCAAAGGTGGCCTAGGTGTACTAAATATAAAACTATATTATAAAGCAGCAATAATAAAAAAAAATTTTTGGTACTGGTTGAGAAATAAATGATGAATCAGAAAAATAAGTTAGGGACACAAAAAAACAATAGCTAAGACTATAGTAATCTACTATTTGATAAACACAAAGACTCAATTTTCTGGGACAAGAGATCACTATTTAACAAAAAGCATTGGGAAAACTGTAAAATAGTATGGTAGAAACTAGGCATAGAGCAGCATCTCACACCCTATATCAAGATAAGATCAAGATGGGTACATGATTTTGACATAAATATTGATACCATAAATAAGTTAGCACAGAAAGTAATAGTTTACCTGTCAGGTCTATTGAGAAGGGAAGAATTTATCACCAAACAAGAGACAGAGAACATGACGCAATGCAAAATGGATAATTTTGATTACATTAAATTTAAAAAGATTTTGCACAAACAAAGCCAATGTTTCCAAGATTAGAAGGAAAGCAGAAATCTGGGATATAATTTTTAAAACCAGTGTTTCTGATAAAGTACTAATTTCTAAAATATTTAGAGAACTGAGTCTAATTTATAAGAATACAAGTAATTCAGGGCGGCTAGGTGGTGCAGTGAGTAGAGTGTCGGCCCTGGAGTCAGAAGGACCTGAGTTCGGATCCGGCCTCAGACACTTAATGCACACACAAACAAAAACCAAGCCGTGTGACCTTGGGCAAGTTACTTAACCCCAATTGCCCTCCAAAAAAAAAAAAAAAAAAAAAAAAAAAAAAAAATCCTATAAAGGTGGATGTTGAAGACTAAAAAAAAAAAATTAATCTAAGAATACAAGTAATTCTCCAATAGATAAATGGTCAAAGGGTATGAACAGGCAGTTTTCAGGTGAAAAAATTAAAGCTATTCATGATCATATGAAAAAAAATTGCTCTAAATCACTACTGATTAGATAAGTGCAAATTAAAAGAACTCTGAGGTACCACCTCATACTTACCAGACTGGCTAATATGACAGAAAAGAAAAATGATAGATGTTGGAAAAGATGTGGGAAAATTGGGATACTGATGAATTGTTGGTAGAATTCTGAACCAATCCAACCATTCTGGATAGCATTTTGGAACTTTGAGTGAAGGGCTATAAAACTTGTTCATACCCTCAAGATCTCAACTGAGTCTTTATCCCAAAGAGTTCATAAAAATGGGAAAATGACACACATAAGAAAAATATTTATGGTAGCTCTTTTTGTGGTGGCAAGGAATTGGAAATTAAGAGGATTCCCATCAATTGGGCAATGACTGAATAAGATGTGGTATATGAATGTAATGAAATACTATTATTCCAAAAGATATCATGAGCAGGCATATTTCAGAAAAACCCTGAAAGACAAGAAATGATGTTGAGTGAAATGAGCAAAACCAAGAGAACATTGTACACATTAACAGTAACATTGTGCATTGATCAACTATGATAGACTCGCTCTTCTAAGTGATACAGTGATCTAAGACAATTCCCAAAGGCTCATTATGGAAAATACTACCCATGTCCTGAGAAAGAAATATGGGAATCTGAATGCTGATTGAAGCATACAGTTTTATTTTTTTTTTCTTTCTTATGGTTTCCCACTTTTGTTCTGATTCTTCTTTCCCAACATGACTAACATGGAAATGTGTTTATGATTGTATATGCGAAAAATATATCAGATTACTTACTATCTTGGTGAGGGGGAAGGGAGGGAGAGAAAATTTGGAACTCTTATAAAAATGAATGGTATAAACTAACTTTAGTTCATAAAACCTTACAAAAGTGAATGGTATAAACTATCTTTACATGTAATTGAAAAAAAAAATAAAATACTATTAAGTGGGGGGGGGTGATATGGACTCTCTGTTCAGGAAATAATTTCCTCATTACTAGAAGTCTTTAAGTGGAAACTGTTGTGAAATATTTCAAGGAAAATTCATATTTTATATAAGGGCTGGAGAAGACAAATTTTGAAGTCCATTCTCATTTTTAGTATCTGTGATTTAATGTAAGGGAGAATAATGATGCAGCAGCAGAGGACAGAGCATGTATTAGTATTGATACATCTGTCATCAAACATTCAATTTCTTTTAGTTCAATGGCAATGCCTTCAGAATAGAAGAGGATTTGGGGAGCAGTAGAAAGAGTAGGAAGAGAATTTGGAGTAAGACTCAGTAGATTACACTTGTTTCTTTGACTTTGTTCTTTCTCTAATGCATAAGCAAAGTACTGCTTAGGTGGTGCATCTTCTTAATTTTGTCATTTGTGTACTGTTTATTTTTTGCCTGTCATGTATGCCACCACCACATATTCTCAATAGCAAATTATATAGAAGGAAAATAGTCTCCATACACAGATTTTATCTTATTACATCAAATCAACAACAAAAACTCTTCCTTTAGTTTGAACTGATAATGGACATTATTAGCTGCAGGCCACTGGAGAGGAGAGAATAAAACAAAGACTTTGATCTCTACAAAGTAAAAATATCTACCTACTGTCACATTTTTAAAACAAATGAGATGGAACAGAGTAAATGTGCTCCTTTCCTTCTAATAAGAAGAAAAATGAAATAGAATAGTGGATAATTTCATTGGATTTGTGAGGCTGTCGGCCTGAGATGCCAGTGGTTTTTAGGAAATGAAGAAGAGTTACCTCAATTAGAGCCAGAACATAGAAAAAAGCAAGGCAAAGAAAAATGCTGCTGTGAATCATGCTTTACTTTGTCATTAACTTTAGCTGGAAATTGGACTAAGTCCTCAAATTGTTTCATATGCTTCTAGAATCACACTTACTTTCAAGTGTAATATATTCTTCCTTCTTCATTTGGTGCTGGCATATTGATCTCTGTACTATGAATCTGCACTGCCCTCCCTGAAAGTCATAACAGACAGAACTTAGGATAAATGGACTGAAAGGTGTAGCTAATAGCATTGTGTTACACAAAATGGTTAAGATGGTGCCCATTTACCTTAAGAGTGGGAATTGATGACATTCTTTAAAATATAAGGGGGGAGAGAGGTTAGAGAAGAGACTAAGCAATGAAAAGACAAAAACCGACAATGAGAAAATGATAAGGAAAGCCCTCCATTAGACTTGAACTCTAGCTTTGAGCACATCTTGGAGTAGCATGCTCGGGTATGAGTGACACATTTTCGGAAAGAAAAGTTTTGTTTCTAGAGAACAACTAGGATGATGAGAGAGATCTGAAACCATGTCACCAGTAGGAATGTTTAAAGTAACTAGTGCTGTTTAAGATGGAGGAAGGTAGATTTAGGTGTAGCAAAATAGCTTTCTTAAAACATTTGAAGGGCTATCAAGTAAAAAAAAAAAACAGATTAAACATTTTCCTGTTCCCTAAGAACATAACTAGAATTAATGGATAGACATATGAGAGGCCAATTTTGCTGTTATATAAGGGAAAAACTTTGTAGCAGTTTGAGCTATGCAAAAAAGAAAAACAGCACTCTGCCTTGTGAGTGAAGTTTTCTGTTATAAACCTTCTATTTTGACTCATGATATAATAGTACAAGAAGTACCTTGGTTTTCACTACCAGGAGAGGTAGAATTTGCACAACATGGGACACACCAGTAAGGAAATATGCTGCAGAAAAAGTGAATAGACATAGAAGAAATGGAGAAAAGGTAGACTTCAGCCTTAATCTCCAGAAATAAAAACATCAGAAATTAAGGAAAGAAAAAGAGGAACACAGAGGAAGCATGAAGGAAAACAGAGAGGGAAAAGTTTCTATCCAGATACAACATATGTTTTGCCTGGGCCCTTACTTTTTAATGAAGAACAGTCTGAGGTACGTGCCAGAGATAAGATGAAGACTATAAAAGCACCAGGTGTCAGGTGCAAAACTTGGGTCCCAAAAAAGAGTTTATGAAACTTCATCTAAAGACTATCCCTAGTGGATACTTGTCAGACATTAATTGCATTGTTTATTTTGCACATTAACTGTAAGAATGATGTTGGGAGCTAAATTAATTGATATGTGCAGTCCCTACAATAACCACCTTGGTCCAGAGTGTACTACCTCTGTACTACCTGGAATTTTCTAGGTCTTGAAGAGAATTTTGTTACTTAGATATATGGTAGATTTCTTTTTTATTAACTTCTGGTTCACATCATTCATTTCCGCCAGAACTTTAGTTATAATTTTTCCCCATTTTCCCCTACCACCAACCCTAGAATAGCAGTCCCACAAGATATCCCCTCATCCAATCTGCACTCTCCCATATCTTCACCCATACCCCCTTTGAATTTCCATTAGAGCAAAGTGAGTCTGTGTGACCCAATGCCTGCACATCTTATCTCCCAATTGCATGCAAACTAGTATTAATAATAGTATTTATATATATATTTGAAACATTTAATTTTAAAACTCGAATTTCAGATCCATTCCCTTCCTCCCTTGTCACCCACTTCCTGTGGGAACATAAGTAATTCAGTATGTGTTAGGGTTCCTGGGTCCTCAAACCTACAAGAACATATTACCTTTTCCCAGCATCAGACGTCTCTGAATTCCAGGCCTTCTGGAAGATCTTTACCCAACGCAGAACACCCTTCTGATTTTGGAATTTTATCTTTATTGACTCAGGACATACACGAGAACTCAGCCAGGTCTCTCCCTGGACTCCTCCCAGAACTCCCCGCCCCATCAGGCAGCCTCCTTTTATCTAGCCTCCAGTTCTGGGTCATTAGCACCACCTTCCCCGCCACTGCGAGCCAATCCCGTACTGCCCCGAGAGTGAGGGGTGGTAACCCACTGCCCACATGGACACGTCAGCTCATCGGGCTAAGAGGTTTCCGGAGTAACATACCAGGAAGTCTCCTAACCGGGAAGTCTCTCTACTGCCACCTCGACACTTAAGATTGTTTTGTTGACGATCCTTTTGGCCTTCCGGGTTCCTCCTGTAGCCTGTTTCTTTTTTTTTCTTTTTTTTAAATTAATTTATTAGTTTAGTTTCAGTTAACAAGATTCAATTCCATAGTTCCTTGATTTTCAAATTTCCTTTACTTCCCTCCCCCCTCCCCTCATGACAGCATATAGTACAGTATAGGGTCTGCAAATGCATTCATATTAAACATTATTCCAATTACAAAGGCATATTGTACTAGGTGGGATGAAAGATGATAAGGAAGAAGTAAAACCAAACAATGAGAAGAACAAGATCATTTAGTTTGCTTCCATCGGGATTCAGGCTCAGTTCTTTCTAGTTATATCTCTGGATGGCGCATTTCTCACTTTCTTGAGTCATTCGGGATTAACTGATATCACTGCATTGCTGAAAAGAGTCCAGTCTGTCATAGTTGGTCGTCACAGATATGGTATGTCTGTGATTGTATACAAATTTCTTCTGATTCTACTCTTCTCGCTCAGCATCAGTTTGTATAAGTCTCTCCAGGTAATTATGAAATCCGTCACCTCCTCATTTCTTATAGCACAATAAAATTCCATTACATTATATACCACATTTAGCCATTCCCCAATTGTGAGGCACCCTTAAGTTTCCAATTCTTTGCAACCACAAAAAGGGCTGCTAAAAATATTTTTGTACATATGGGTCTTCCTCCCACTTCTATGATCTCTTTGGGATATAACCCTAGAAGTGGTATGGCTGGGTCAAAGGGTATGAAATTATTTATAATCCTTTGGGCATAATTCCAGATTGCTCTCCAGAATGGTTGGATAAGTTCACAACTCCACCAGCAATGTATTAGTGTTCCAATTTGTCCACATCCTCTCCAGCATTTGTCACTTTCTTGTTTTGTCATCTTAGCCAATCTGACTGGAGAGATGTGGTATCTCAGAGTTGTTTTGATTTGCATTTCTCTAATTAATAGTGATTTAGAGCATTTCTTCATATGCTTATAGATATCTTTAATTTCTTTCTCTGAAAACTTCCTATTCATATCCTTTGACCATTTATCAATTGGGGAATGACTTGTATTCATATAGATTTGGCTCAATTCTCTATAAATTTTAGAAATGAGTCCTTTATCAGAGACACAAGTTGTAAAAATTCTTTCCCAATTTCCCACCTCCCTCTTGATCTTGGTTACATTGGCTTTGTTTGTGCAGAAGCTTTTCAATTTAATGTAATCAAAATTATCCATTTTGCATTTTATAATGCTCTCTAATTCTTGTTTGGTCCTAAAATCTTCCCCTCTCCACAGATCTGTCAGGTAAACTATTCCTTGCTTTCCCAAATTGCTTACAGTATCATCCTTTACACCTAGATCATGCATCCATTTAGACTTAATTTTGGTATATGGTGTTAGATAGTGATCTATGCCCAGTTTCTGCCATACTGTATTCCAGTTTTCCCAGCAGTTTTTGTCAAATAGTGCATTCTTATCCCAAAAACTGGGGTCTTTGGGTTTATCGAACAATAGATTGCTATATTCATTAACTGCTGGGTCTCCTGCACCTAATCTATTCCATTGATCCACTACTCTACACCTCTGCCAGTACCAAGCAGTTTTGATGACTGCTGCTGTATAATACAGATTAAGATCTGGCATAGCTAGTCCACCTTCCCTAGCATTTCTTTTCATTAATTCCCTTGATATTCTAGACCGTTTGTTTTTCCAAATAAATTTTGTTATTATTTTGTCTAACTCTACAAAGTAGTTTTTTGGTAAATTGATTGGAATGGCACTAAATATATAATATAGTTTGGGTAAAATTGTCATTTTTATTATATTAGCTCGACCCAGCCAAGAGCAATTGATATTTTTCCAACTATTTAGATCTGTTTTTATTTGTGTGAGAAGTGTTTTGTAGTTGTGATCATATAGATTCTGGGTTTGTTTTGGCAAGTAGATTCCCAAATATTTTATAATGTCTACAGTGACTTTAAATGGGATTTCTCTTTCTATCTCTTGCTGTTGAGTTTATTAGAGATGTACAGGAATGCTGAGGATTTATGTGGGTTTATTTTATATCCTGCAACTTTGCCAAATTTATTTATTGTCTCAAGTAATTTTTTACTTGATTCTCTAGGATTCTCTAAGTATATCATCATATCATCTGCAAAGAGTGACAGCTTGGTCACTTCTTTGCCTAATTTGATTCCTTTGATTTCTTTTTCTTCTCTAATTGCTACTGCTAACGTTTCTAGTACCAGATTGAATAAGAGGGGTGATAGTGGACACCCTTGTTTCACTCCTGATCTTATTGGAAAGGCTTCTAGTTTATCCCCATTGCATATAATACTTGCTGATGGTTTTAAATAGATGCTATCAACTATTTTAAGGAAGGCTCCATTTATTCCTATACTTTCTAGTGTTTTTAATAGGAATGGGTGTTGTACTTTGTCAAAAGCCTTTTCTGCATCTATTGAGATGATCATGTGGTTTTTGCTAGTTTTGTTGTTGATATGCTCAATTATATTGATGGTTTTCCTAATATTAAACCATCCTTGCATTCCTGGAATGAATCCTACCTGATCAGGGTGTATTATTTTTGTGATAAGTTGTTGGAGTCTTTTGGCTAATATTTTATTTAGAATTTTTGTGTCTAAATTCATGAGGGAGATTGGTCTATAATTTTCTTTTTTTTTTTATTTTTATTTTTTTTAAAACAAACGCTTTATTAACTTCTGTTTTACATCATTCATTTCCGCCAGATTTTGAGTTACAATCATTTTCCCCCCATTATTCCCCTACCCAACCTCCCAGAATAGTAGTCCCACAAGATATCGCTTCCTCCAATCTGCTCTCTCCCATACTTTCTCCCATAACCCCACTGACTTTTCCATTAGAGGAAGGTGAATCTTTGTGTCCCGATGCCTGCACATCTTATCTCCCTATTACAAGCAAAAGAGTATTAATAATAGTATTTATATATATTTGAAACATTTAATGTTACGACCTCAAATTTCAGATCCATTTCCTTCCTCCCTTGTCACCCATTCCTTCTTGGGAGATAAGTAATTCAGTATATGTTGTACATGTCTAGCTATGCAAAACATTATCATAGTAGATATATTGTACAAGGCTGCTTAAAATTCCCTCCCACTCATCCCACCCCCCACCTGGTCCATTCCCTACATAATCCTGTCCCTCTTCTATAGTGGGTACTTCCAACCTCCCCTCCCCTCAAGGATGCCCTCCCATCCATCATCCCTCCTCTCATCCCCCTTCCTCCTATCCTGCTGCAGGTTGAGATATCCCATTTAGTATGTATGTCATTTTCTCCCTGAACCAAATTCAATGGGAATGTGGTTTTGTCTTTTTAGCCTTCCTTATTCTCCCCCTCCTTTGCAACCACTTCCCCTTGCTTCTTCTACATGGGATAGTTTACCCTACCCTGTCTCTCCCCATCTCCTCTTGCCACTTTCCTCTCTCACCTCATAATTTCATCCCTTGAGTATTCTCCCTTCCCAACAAATTCAACCTATGCCCTCTATCCATATATAACTGTAACCATATACACACACATTCACATATGTATTCATATGACCACACCCCCTTCTTCCATTATTTTCATAGTGAGAAAAATATCATCAGTCACAGTTATTGCTTTTCCATATAGGAATGTAAATAGTTCAACTTTGATAAGTTCCTTTTGATTTCTTTCCCTGATTACCTTCTCAGGCATCTCTTCCTTCTTGTGTCTGGATGTCAAATTTTCTATTCAATTCTGTTTTTTTCCTCAAGAATGCTTGAAAGTCCTCTATGCCACTGAATGACCATATTTTCCCCTGAAACAAAATACTCAGTTTTGCTGGGTAGGTGACCCTTGGGTTCCTTCCCAGTTCTTTTGCCCTCTGGAATATCATATTCCATGCCCTTCGATCCCTCAGTGTAGAAGCTGCCAGGTCCTGGGCTATTTTGATTGTGTTTCCACAATATTGAAATTGTTTCTTCCTGTCTGCTTGTAGTATTTTCTCCTTGATCTGGGGATTCTGGAACCTGGCTATAATATTCCTGGGAGTTTTCTTTTTGGATCTTTTTCAGGAGGTGATCGGTGGATTCTTTCAACCTCTATTTTGCCCTCTGGATCTAAAACATCAGGGCAGTTTTCCTTGAGAATTTCTTGAAGGGTGATTTCTAGGTTCTTTCCTTGATCATGGCTTTCAGGTAGTCCAATAATTTTTAAATTGTCTCTCCTGGATCTATTTTCCAGGTCAGTGGTTTTTCCCATGAGATATTTCACATTGCCTTCTAATCTTTCATTTGTTTGGATCTGCTTAACAGCATCTTGATTTCTCATAAAGTCATTAGCTTCCATTTGCTCCAGTCTAACTCTGAAGGAATGAATCTCCTCAGTGAACTTTTGAGATTCTTTTTCCATCTGGCAAATTCGACTTTTTAAGGCATTCTTCTCCTCATTGCCCTTTTGGGCCTCCTTTGCCATTTGAGTTAGTCTATTTTTTAAGGTGTTGTTTTCCTCAGTCAGGCTGTTGACCCTCATTTCATACTTTTCCTGCATCCTTCTCATTTCTCTTTCCAATTTTTCCTCCACTTCTCTTATTTGATTTTTAAAGTCCTTCTTAAGGTCCTCTATGGCCTGAAACCCACTCATGTTTTCCCCTGGGGCTTTTGGAGCAGGACTTCTGACCTCACAGTCCTTTTCCTGCTCTATGCCCCCAAAATAGGAGTCTAGGGTTGCATTTTTCTGTTTCCTTTGCCTTGGCATGTTGCCACTTAATTACTTGACTTTTGGGCTTGTTTGCCACACTATGGCTTTAAGGCCAGATAGAGGAATTTTCGTCCTGAACGTGTGGGGGGCAACTTCCGTTTCTGGCAAGCTGTAAACCCACCCACAACTTCCACCCTAGATCACAATCCAGATCCAGGGAGGTTAAAGCAAGAGCGATTACCCCCCAAGACTGATCGCTGGATCTCCCCACGATTTGTAGGCTGGGAGCCAGACCTGCCTCTGAAAACTACAAAATGGCGTGTCTCCTCAGCGGCTTCTAGCCCCCAGGGGAGGGAGCTGACGCATTCCCCAAATACAGGCCCCAAAGTCCATAGGACACTAACCTCTTACTTTGTCCTAGGCATGTCTATGTTGATAATTCTGGAATCGCCACAGCTCCTGGTGTTCTGGGGTTCCTCCAGCTGGCTGCTGGCCCTGCCGCCCTGGAGCTAAAACCTCGGCTCACGCGGACCTGGGCTCAGCTCAGCTCGGCTCCTGCGCTCTGCGCTCTGCCGCTCTGCGTGCTGCCGGCTCCTAGACCGCTGTGCTGGTCCTTCCTGCAGGGCTGCTGGGCTGTCCTCAGCGGGGGGTTAGCTTCTCTGTGTCGTTCTGTGGGTGCTGGGGCTCCAGAAGTTGTTCATAGTCCTTTTTTACATAGTTTGTGGGGAATCTGGGGTCAGAGAGGCTTGGACGAGCTGTTTCTACTCCGCCATCTTGGCTCCGCCCCCGGTCTATAATTTTCTTTCTCTGTTTTATCTCTTCCTGATTTAGGAATCAGTACCATATTTGTGTCATAGAAAGACTTTGGTAGGACTCCTTCTTCACTAATTTTCCCAAAGAGTTTGTAGAGTATTGGAATCAATTGTTCTTTAAATGTTTGATAGAATTCACTAGTGAACCCATCTGGCCCAGGAGATTTTTTCCTAGGGAGTTCATTGATGGCTTGATTGATTTCTTTTTCTGAGATGGGGTTATTTAGGTAATTCACTTCCTCTTCAGTTAATCTGGGCAATTTGTGATTTTGTAAATATTCATCCATTTCACTAAGATTGTCATATTTATGTGCATACAATTGTGAAAAATAATTCCTCATTATTTTTTTGATTTCCTCTTCATTGGAGGTAGATTCACCCTTTTTATTTTTGATACTCATAATTTGGTTTTCTTCTTTCTTTTTTTATCATATTGACTAAGGGTCTATCAATTTTGTTGATTTTTTCATAAAACCAGCTCTTAGTTTTATTTATTAATTCAATGGTTTTCTTAATTTCAATTTTATTAATCTCACCTTTGGTTTTCAATATTTCTAATTTAGTACTAAATTGAGGATTTTCAATTTGTTCTTTTTCTAGCTTTTTCAATTGCATGTCCAATTCATTGACCTCCCTTCTCTCTGCTTTAATTAAGTATGCACTCAGGGATATAAAACTTCCCCTGAGAACTGCCTTTAGTGCATCCCACAAATTTTGGTATGCTGTTTCATTATTATCATTCTCTTGAATGAAATTATTGATTGTTTCTATAATTTCTTCTTTGACCCACCAATTTTTTAGGATTAAATTGTTTAGTTTCCAATTAGTTTTTAGTCTATCTTTCCATGGCCCTTTATTGCATATAATTTTTATTGCATCATCATCTGAGAATGATGCGCTTATTATTTCTGCCTTTCTGCACTGGATTGTGAGGTTTTTATGCCCTAGTACATGGTCTATTTTTGAGTATGTACCATGCACTGCTGAGAAGAAAGTAAATTCCTTTTTATCCCCATTCAGTTTTCTCCAGAGATCCATCATATCTAGTCTCTCTAAGATTCTATTCACCACCTTAACTTCTTTCTTGTTTATTTTGAGGTTAGATTTATCGAGTTCAGAGAGGGGGAGATTAAGGTCCCCACTAGTATAGTTTTGCTATCTATTTCTTCCTCTAATTCCTTTAACTTCTCCTCTAGGAATTTGGATGCTATACCACTTGGTGCATATATATTAAGTAGTGATATTGCTTCATTCTCAATGGTGCCTTTTAGTAGGATATAGTTTCCTTCCTTATCTCTTTTAATTAGATCTATTTTTGTTTTTGCTTTATCTGAGATAAGTATTGCTACCCCTGCTTTTTTTACTTTAGCTGAGGCATAATAAATTTTACTCCAACCTTTTACCTTTACCCTGTGGGTATCCCTTTGTTTCAGATGTGTTTCTTGAAGACAGCATATTGTAGGATTATGGTTTTTAATCCATTCTGCTATCCGCCTCTGTTTTATGGGAGAGTTCATCCCATTCACATTCACAGTAATGATGACTATCTGTCTCTTCCTTTCCATCCTATTCCCTCCCCTGTTTATATTTTTGTTTATTCCTTCTCCCTTCCCCTCCTTGAAGTTTTCCCTTTTGACCGCCCCCTCCCTCAGTGTTCCCACCCAGTGACCCCCCTTCTTAACCTACCCTCTCCCCTTACTACTATTTCCCTCCCTTCCAATCCCTCCCTTTAGTCTCCTCCTTTTCACCCCCCCCTTACCCTCCCACTATCTATAGGACACAATAAATTTTTATACTTATCAGAGTAAATTATTCCCCGTTTGATTCCAAACCAATGAGAGTAAATTTCAAACAGTGCTCCTCTCCCTCCCTCCAATTCCTCTATTTAATGAATTTATGTGTCTATTCACGTTAGATTCTTAAGCTTCACTGATTAATTTGATCCTTCTTTGAACCAGAACCAGTGAGAATAGTGTTTAAATGATGTTCCTCTCCCTCTTACTTTCCCTTCTTCTGTAGTGTGTTTTGATGCCTCTTCAGATGGCATATTTTACCTTTTCCTAGCTCATCCTTTCCTTTTTCCCATTACAGTACCATTGATCCCCTTAATAGTCCTTTTTTTTTTAGACTCCATGTTAGTGCATTCATACCCACACTCTCTAAGTATAACCCTTTTGCAGGTCATGATAATCATAGAGATTTCAAATATTGACAGTTATCAGCTCCACATATAGGGATGTGAACATTTTGCCCTTGTTGCATCCCAGGTAATGAGCTTGTGTTTGTGGGTGTGGGTGTGTGTACTTCTGCATGTGTGAGTCTATGTTACCCTTGTTTACCTTTTTATGTTCTTCTGGAGTCTTGTAATTGAAGATCAAATTTTCCATTGAGCTCTGGCTTTTTCATTAGGAAAGTCTGGAAGTCCCTTACTTCATTAAACGTCCATCTCCTTGCCTGAAAGATTATGCTCAGTTTTGCCGGGTAGTTAATCCTTAGTTGTAGTCCTAGCTCTCTTGCCCTACGAAATATCAAATTCCAGTCCCTCCGCTCTTTTAATGTAGAAACTGCTAGGTCCTGTGTGATCCTAACTGTAGTTCCTCGATATTTGAATTGTTTCTTTTTGGCTGCTTGTAGAATTTTTTCTTTAATCTTGTAATTGTGGAATTTGGCTACTATATTTCTTGGAGTTTTCAGTTTGGGATCTCTTTCAGGAGGAGTCCGGTGAATTCTATCAATAGCTATTTTATCTTCTGATTCCAGGACCTCAGGACAGTTTTCTTTGACAATCTCTTGGAGGATGTTGTCTAGACTGCTTTTCTCATCATGGCTTTCTGGTAGACCAATAATTCTTAGGTTGTCTCTCCTGGATATGTTCTCTAGGTCAGTTATTTTTCCAGTGAGATATTTTACATTTTCTTGCAATTTTTCGATCATCTTGTTTTTTTCAATTGACTCCTGCTGCATCATAGAGTTCTGAGTTTCAGTTTGATTGTATCTAATTTTTAGTGAATTATGGTCTTCAGTGAGTTTTTGAAGTTCCTTTTTTAGGGAGGTATTTTCTTTTTCCAAGTTGGTCATTGCCTCCCTGATTTGGTCTTTAAAATTTTTCTTAAGCTCCTCCAGGAATGCTATTTGGGCTTGAGACCAGATCATGTTTCCTTCTGTGGTCTCTGGTGTGGGCAGAGTCTGTATTGTCCTGTGTGTTTTGTTGTTCTTGCCCTGCATAATATGCTCGAATAGACTTTCTTGCCTTCCCCTTCTCCTTTTCAGCTTCCTTCCTTCCCATTGTGACTTCCTGTTTCTTAGTGTCTCAGGCTATGAGTTTGGGGCCTGATCCTTGACTTTGAATACCTCTGGGTGGCTGGTTTATGGCTAAGTCAGGGAAGTCAGTGAGGAATGTAGATGTGTAGGTGGGGATGAGTCTGACCACTTCAGATTTCTGCTTCTATACCCCTGGGCTATAAGTAGGCTTTTGTTGGTGAGGTGAGGTGGGGCTTGTTGGGTCCCCTCCCTCTCTTCTCTTCAGATTCCTGGCTGACTCAGTTACACCCTTTCTTGGAGATTCTCAAGCCTGAGGCTATTTCCATTAACTTGGGATTTCAGTCTGGGTGGGAGACTTGTCTTTGGGTTTTCTGCTTCATGAAGGAGGGATGGGAGGATCTGAGCAGCTAGAATTTACTTTGCCATTCCAGCCCCTGTATTATACAGGCAGGCAGTTTCTAAACTTCCAGGCTGGGGGCTGAATGCAGCCTGCGAAGCCACTCTCTCCACTGGGGGCGCGACTCTCCTACTTGGCTCCAATGATCTGTTCCCTCTGCGAGATGACTGTGATTCGTCCTTGGTAAGTCTGCAGGCTGGGGCTTTTTCTCTCTCTGGTGTAGTCTGCTTGTCTGCTCTTAGGTCTGAGCTGTGCAGACCCCATGCGCTCTGCGCTCGACCTGTGCAGACACTCTGGGCAACCTCCTGGGCTGGATTCTGCCACACTCTGTCTTCCACTGGGCTCCGTCACTCCAGAATCCGCTCAGATTTACCCTTTTGGACTTAGTGACAGAGGAGCTCAGCGAGGTTACTGCTTTCTTTCCGCCATCTTGGCTCCGCCCCCCCTGTAGCCTGTTTCTAATAGGCCAGGGACCCTCCTGCCACTTCCAGGCTGTCGCGCTGCACCCCAGTTGGCTAAGGACTCTTCAAGTATGTGTTGTACATGTATAGCTATGCAAAACATTACCATAGTATATATATTGTAAAAGGCTGCTTATAATTCCCTTCCACCCATCCCATATGCCACCTGGTCCATTCCCTACTTTGATCCTGTCCCTCTTTGATAGTGGGTAGCTCTAAACTCCCCTCCCCCCAGAATGTCCTCCCCTACATCACCCCCCCTCTCATCGCCCTTCCCCCTACTCTGCTGAAGGGTGAGATATACCATTTATTATGTATGTCATTCTCTCCCTGAACCAAATTCTATGAGAATATGGTGTTGCCTTTTTGCCTTCCTGTTCTTCCCCTCCTCTGCAGCCACTTCCCCTTGCTTTTTCTACATGAGATAGTTTACCCTTCCCTGTCTCACCCCATCTCCTCTTGCCACTTTCCTCTCTCACCTCATAATTTCACCCCTTAAGTATCATCCCTTCCCAATAACTTCAACCTTTGCCCTCTATCCATGTATAACTGTAAACATATATACATACATCACATATGTATTCATATGCCCATATACCCTTCTTCCATTATTTTCATACTGAGAAAGTTTTAATCAGTCACAGTTATTGTTTTTCTATGAAGGAATGCAAATAGGTCAACTTTGATAAGTTCCTTTTGATTTCTTTTCACTGATTACCTTCTCAGGTATCTCTTCCTTCTTGTGTTTGGATGTCAAATTTTCTTTTCAACTCTGTTTTTTTTTTCCTCAAGAATGCTTGAAAGTCCTCTATTCCACTGAATGACTACATTTTCCCCTGAAACAAAATATTCAGTTTTGCTGGGTAGATGACCCTTGGCTCCAATCCCAGGTCTTTTGCCCTCTGGAATATCATATTCCATGCCCTTTGATCCCTCAGTGTAATACCTGACAGGTCCCGTGCTATTCTGATTGTGTTTCCACAATGTTGAAATTGTTTCTTCCTGGCTGCTTATAGTATATTCTCCTTGATCTGGGAATTCTAGTACCAATTTTTGGGATAAGAATGCACTATTTCACAAAAACTGCTGGGAAAACTGGAATACAGTATGGCAGAAACTGGGCGTAGACCATTATCTAATACCATATACCAAAATCAAGTCTAAATGGGTGCATAATATAGGTATAATGGATGATACTGTAAGCAATCTGGGATAGCAAGGGATAGTTTACCTGTCAGATTTGTGGAGAGGGGAAGACTTTAGGACCAAACAAGAATTAGCGGTAATTATAAATTGCAAAATGGATAATTTTGATTACATTAAATTGAAAAACTTCTGTACAAACAAAGCCCAATGTAACCAAGATCAAGAGGGAGGTGGGAAATGGGGAAAGAATTTTTACAACCTCTGTCTCTAAAGCAGGACTTATTTCTAAAATATACGGCGAATTGACTCAAATCTATTAAGAATACAAGTCCTGAGGCAGAGCCAAGATGGCGGAGTAGAAACAGCTCATCCAAGCCACTCTGCCCCCAGATTCCCCCCAAACTATGTAAAAGGGGACTCTGAACACCTTCTGGAACCCCAGCACCCACAGAACGACACAGAGAAGCTAACTTCCCACTGAGGACAGCCCAGCAGCCGTACAGGAAGGACCAGCACAGCACTCTGGAAGCCTGCAGCATGCAGTGCGCAGATCGCGGGGAGTCAAACCAAGCAGAACCCAGGTCCCCATAAGCTGAGGTTTTAGCCCCAGGGCAGCAGGGCCAGCAGCCAGCTGGAGAGACCCCAGAACACCTGGTGACTACAGAATTATCAACATAGACATGCCTAGGACAAAGTAAGAGGTTAGTGTCCTATGGAATTTGGGAACAGTATTTGGGAAATGCGTCAGCTCCCTCCCCTGGGGGCTAGAAGCTGCTGAGGAGACATGCCATTTTGTAGTTTTCAGAGGCAGCTCCACCTCCTGGCCTGCGAACTGTAGGGAGACCCAGCAATCAGTCTTGGGGGGGTCATCGCTCTTGCTTTATCCTCCCTGGATCTGGATTGTGATCTAGGGTGGAAGTCATGGGTGGGTTTCCAGCTTGCCAGAAACGGAAGTTGCCCCCCACACGTTCGGGACAAAAATTTCTCTAGCTGGCCTTAAAGCCATAGTGTGGCAACAAGCCCAAAAGTCAAGCAATTAAGTGGCAACATGCCAAGGCAAAGGAAACAGAAAAATGCAACCCTAGACACCTATTTTGGGGGCATAGAGCAGGAAAAGGACTGTGAGGTCAGAAGTCCTGCTCCAAAAGCCCCAGGGGAAAACATGAGCAGGTTGCAGGCCATAGAGGACCTTAAGAAGTACTTTAAAAATCAAATAAGAGAAGTGGAGGAAAAAATGGAAAGAGAAATGAGAAGGATGCAGGAAAAGTATGAAATGAGGGTCAACAGCCTGACTGAGGAAAACAACACCTTAAAAAAATAGACTAACTCAAATGGAAAAGGAGGCCAAAAAGGGCACTGAGGAGAAGAAGGCCTTAAAAAGTCAAATTTTCCAGATGGAAAAAGAATCTCAAAAGCTCACTGAGGAGATTCATTCCTTCAGAGTTAGACTGGAGCAAATGGAAGCTAATGACTTTATGAGAAATCAAGATGCTGTTAAGCAGATCCAAACAAATGAAAGATTAGAAGGCAATGTGAAATATCTCATGGGAAAAACCACTGACCTGGAAAATAGATCCAGGAGAGACAATTTAAAAATTATTGGACTACCTGAAAGCCATGATCAAAGAAAGAACCTAGAAATCACCCTTCAAGAAATTCTCAAGGAAAATTGCCCTGATGTTTTAGATCCAGAGGGCAAAATAGAAGTTGAAAGAATCCACTGATCACCTCCTGAAAAAGATCCCAAAAAGAAAACTCCCAGGAATATTATAGCCAGGTCCCAGAATCCCCAGATCAAGGAGAAAATACTACAAGCAGCCATGAAGAAACAATTTCAATATTGTGGAAACACAATCAGAATAGCCCAGGACCTGGCAGCTTCTACACTGAGGGATCAAAGGGCATGGAATATGATATTCCAGAGGTCAAAAGAACTGGGACTGAACCCAAGGGTCACCTACCCAGCAAAACTGAGTATTTTGTTTCAGGGGAAAATATGGTCATTCAGTGGAATAGAGGACTTTCAAGCATTCTTGAGGAAAAAACCAGAATTGAATAGAAAATTTGACATCCAGACACAAGAAGCAAGAGATGCCTGAGAAGGTAATCAGGGAAAAGAAATCAAAAGGAACTTATCAAAGTTGAACTATTTACATTCCTATATGGAAAAGCAATAACTGTGACTGAGGAAACCTTTCTCACTATGAAAATAATGGAAGAAGGGTGTGTGGTCATATGAATACATATGTGCATGTGTGTGTATATGGCTACAGTTATATATCGATAGAGGGCATAGTTTGAATTTGTTGGGAAGGGAGAATACTCAAGGGATGAAATTATGAGGTGAGAGAGGAAAGTGGCAAGAGGAGATGGGGAGAGACGAGGTAGGGTAAACTATCTCATGTAGAAGAAGCAAGGGGAAGTGGTTGCAAGGGATGGGGAGAATAGGAAGGCAAAAAGGCAAAACCACATTCTCATTGAATTTGGTTCAGGGAGAGAATGACATATATACTAAATGGGATATCTCAACCTACAGCAGAATAGGGGGAAGGGGGTTGAGAAGAGGGATGATGGATGGGAGGGCATCCTTGGGGGAAGGGAGGTTGGAAGCACCCACTATAGAAGAGGGACAGGATCATGTAGGGAATGGACCAGGAGGGGGGTGGGATGAGTGGGGGGGAATTATAAGCAGCCTTGTACAATATATCTACTATGATAATGTTTTGCATAGCTAGACATGTACAAAATATACTGAATTACTTATCTCCCCAGAGGGAATGGGTGACAAGGGAAGAAGGAAATGGATCTGAAATTCTAGGTCTTAACATTAAATGTTCCAAATATATATAAATACTGTTATTAATACTCTTTTGCTTGTAATTGGGAGATAAGATGTGAAGGCATTGGGACACAAAGATTCACCTTCCTCTAATGGAAAAGTCGAAGGGTGTATGGGAGAAGGTATGGGAGAGAGCAGATTGGAGGAAGTGATATCTTGCAGGACTGCTAGTCTGGGAGGGTGGGTAGGGGAACAACGGGAGGGGGGGGAATGATTGTAACTCAAAATCTGGCAGAAATGAATGATGTAAAATAGAAGTTAATGAAGCATTTGTTTAAAAAAAAGGGAGGAAGGAAAGGGATCTGAAATTCGAAGTCTTAACATTAAATGTTTCAAATAAAATAAAATGATAGAGTAGCATTCATGGAAAAAGAAAAAAAAAGAAAAAAGAAAAGAATACAAGTCCTTCCCCAATTGATAAAAGGTCAAAGGATGTGAACAGGCAGTTTTCAGAGAAAGAATTAAAGTTATCTATAAGCATATGAAGAAATGCTCTAAATCATTACTGATTAGAGAAATGCAAATCAAAACAATTCTGAGACACCACATCTCTCTAGTCAGATCGGCTAAGATGACAAAGCAAGAAAATGACAAATCCTGGCAAGGATGTGGGCAAATTGGAACACTAATGCACTGCTGGTGGAGTTGTGAACTTATCCAACCATTCTGTAGAGCAATCTGGAATTATGCCCAAAGGGCTATAAATAATTTCATATACACTTTGACCCAGAAAAGCCACTTCTAGGGTTATATCCCAAAGAGATCATAGAAGAGGGAGGAAGACTGATATGTACAAAAAATATTTATAGCAGCTCTTTTTGTGGTTGCAAAAAATTGGAATTTAAAGGGGTGCCCATCAATTGGGGAATGGCTAATCATATTGTGGTATATGAATGGAATGGAATATTACTGTGCTATAAGAAATGAGGAAGAAACGGTTTTCATATTTACCTGGAGAGGCTTATACAAACTGATGCTGAGCAAGAAGAGTAGAAACAGAAGAAATTTATATACAATCACAGAGACATCATATGTGTGATGACCAGCTATGACAGACTGGACTCTTTTCAGCAATGCAGTGATATAAGTCAATTCCAAAAGACTCATGAAGGAGAGAAATGTGACATCCAGAGATATAACTAGAAAGAACTGAGCTTGAATCCTGATGGAAGCAAACTAACTGATCTTTTTCTTTTCATTGTTTGGTTTTATTTCTTCTTTACCATTTTTCATCCCACCCAGTACAATACACCTTTGTAATTGGACTAATGTCCAAAATGAATGTATTTGCAGATCTTATACTGGAGTATATGCTGTCGTGGGGGGTGGGAGGAGGGAGGGAAAGGCAATTTGAAAATGAAGGAACTATGGATTTGAATCTTGTTAACTAAAACTAAACTAATAAATTAATTAAAATAATGCAAATCAAAATAACTCTCGGGTACCACATTTCACTGGTCACATTAGCCAAGATGATAAAACAGGAAAATGACAAATGCTGGAGAGAATGAGGAAAATTGGAACATTAATGCATTGTTGGTAGAATTGTGAACTGATTCAACCATTCTAGAGAGCAATCTGGAACTATGTCCAAAGGGCTATAAATAATTGCATACCCTTGGACCTAGTATTACCACTTCTAGGGTTGTATCCCAAAGAGATAATAGAAGTGGGAGGAAGACCCCTGTGTACAAAAATATTTATTGCAGCTCTTTTTGTGGTGGCTAAAAACTGGAAATTATGGGAGGCCCATTAATCGGGGAATGGCTAAGCAACTTGTGGTATATGAATGAAATGGCATAATATTGTGCTATAAGAAATGAGGATCAGACAGAATTCATTTTTCCCTGGAGAGACTTTTACAAATTGATGTTGAATGAGAAGAGCAGAACCAGGAGAAATTTATACAAAATTTCAGACTCAATGTATGTGTGAATAACAACTTTGAAAGACTGGAGTCTTCCCAGAAAATCAAGGTTATAAGACAACTCCAAAAGACTCATAATAGAAGGAGATATCTGCATTCTGAGAAAAAAAAACTAGAAAGAACAGAGTTTGAATGCAGACTGTAGCAAACTACCTGATTTCTTTAGTTTTCTTGTTTGCTTTTCTTTCCTCTTTCCCATTTTTTCCCCAAATGCTTTATTAACTATTGGTTTACATTGTTCATTTCCCTCAGATTTTGAGTTATACTTTTTCCCCATTTTCCCCTACCCACCACCCCAGAATAACAGTCATACAGGATATCCCCTTAACCAATCTGCTCTCTCCCATCTCTTCTCCTATATCCACTTCGAATTTTCAAGTAGGGCGAGGTGAATCCCTGCACCCCATTGCCTGCATATATTATCTCCCAATTATATGCAAAATAGTATTGATCATAGTATTTATATATTTTTTAAAATTTGATTTTAAAAGGAAGACAAGCCACTCAGTATATGCTGTATATGTAAAGCTATGCAAAACATTGCCATAGTAGATATATTTTAGAAGACTTACTACATTTACCTCCGTCCTATCCCACCTTCCACCTGGTCCACTCCCCACCTTGATCCTGTCCCTTTTCAAAAGTGGTTTCTTCCAACTTCCCTCCCCCCCAGCCTGCCCTCCCCTCCACCAAGTTGCCCCATTCCCCTCCCCCCCACACACTCCCGTAGGTTCAGACACCATATTTAGTATGGATGTCATTCTCTCCATGGTCCAAATTCAATGAGAACAAGGTTTTGACTTTTTGCCTTCCTGTTCCTCCCCTCCTCTGCAACCACCTTCCCCTGCCTCCTCTACACAAGACAGTTCCCCCTGTTGTCTCTTCCTTTTCCCCTTCACCACAGTACTTACTCACCTCTTAACCTCACCTTTTAAGTATCATCCTTTCCTAATAAATTCGTCCTGTTCCCTCTATCTATGTATAGCTGAAAACATACATACACACATTCACATATGTATTCATATGCCATATACCAGTCTTCAACTATTTTCATACTGAGAAAAGTTTCATCAGTTACATTTATTGTTTTTCCCTGTAGGAATGTAAATAAGCTCATAGTGATATCTTTTCCCTGTTTACCTTCTCAAGCATCTCTTGCTTCTTGTATCTAAATGTCAATTTTTCTATTCAATTCTGTTTTTTTCCTCAAGAATGCTTGCAAGTCCTCTATTCCACAGAATGACCAAATTTTCTCTTGAAACAAAATACTCAGTTTTGCTGGGTAGGTTATTCTTTGTTTTAATCCCAGGTCCTTTGACCTGTGGAATATCATATTCCATGCCCTTCAAACCCTCAGTGTAGAAGCTGACAGATGCTGTGTTATCCTGATTGTGTTTCCACAATACTGAAATTGTTTCTTCCTGGCTGCTTCTAATATGCTCTCCTTGATTTGGGAATTCTGGAACTGGGCTATAATATTCCTAGTTTTCTTTTTGGGATCTTTTTCAGGAGGTGATCTGTGGATTCTTTCAACCTCTATTTTGCCCTCTGGGTCTAAAACATCAGCACAGTTTTCCATGAGAATTTCTTGAATTATGGTTTCTAGATTTTTTTCTTACATCATGATTTTCAGGTAGTCCAATAATTTTTAGATTGTCTCTCCTGGATCTATTTTCCAGGCCAGTGGTTTTTCCCATAAGATATATATCACATTGCCTTCTATTTCATTTCTTTTGATCTGCTTAATAGAATCTTGATTTCTCATAAAGTCACTAGCTTCCATTTGCTCCATTCTAATTCTGAAGGAATGTTTCTCCTCAGTGAGCTTTTTAGATTCTTTTTCCATCTGGCAAATTCAGCTTTTTACGGTATTCTTCTCCTCATTGCCTTTTTGAGCCTCTTTTGCCATTTGAATTAGTCTATTTTTAAGGTATTATTTTCCTCAGTCAGTCTGTTGACTCTCATTCCATACCTTTCTTTCATCTTTCTCATTTCTCTTCCCAATTTTCCCCCACTTCTGTTATCTGATTCTTAAGGTCCTCTATGGCCTGTAGCCACCTCGTATTTTCATTTGGGGTTGTTGCTGCAGGAGTTCTGACCTCCCAATCCTCCTCTTGTTCCATGCTTTGATCCTCTTTGCCCCCAAAATAATAGTCTAATGTTGCATTTTCCTGTTTATTTTGTTTCCTTTGCCTAGGCATGTTGCTACTCAATTACTTGACTTTGGGGCTCGTTGCCACAATAGGACTTTGCCAACAGCCAGGGGACCTTCTGTCCCAAACTTTGGGGTTTTCTCAACTTCCAGAGGTATTGGTTGGGTCGCCTTTGTGAAGCCTCCACACTCTCTGGCAAGCCGGTCACACACCCCAATACCTCCACCCCAGACTGCAATCCTGATCCAAGAAGGGTAAACCAAGAGTTCTTTCCTCCCAGACTTATCGCCAGATCCCCCTACAGTTCGCAGGCCAAGAGCTGAAGCTGCAATGTGGCAACATGGTGCAAGCTGCACACACTCCTTATTGGCTTCTTGCCCCTAGGGGAAGAACCTGACCCATTCTCCCAACCAGTCCCAAAGTCTCACTTTGCCTGTGGCATCTATGTGGTAGCAATTCTGGAAATGCCACAGCTGCTGCTGTTCTGGGTTATCCTCCAGCCAGCTGCTGGTCTGGCCGCTCTCAGGCTAAAACTGCAACTCATATAGACCTGGGCTTGTCTCCCAGAGCTCTGTGCTGTCCATTCCCTGCCAGGCTACAGGACTGTCCTCTGCAGGAATTTAGCTTCTCTGTGTCATTTTTTGGGTTCTGGAGCTCCAGAGGACGTTCATATTCCCCATTTTACATAATTTTGAAGTGGTGTTGGTTGGAGCTGCAGGGAAATGCTGTTTCTACTCTCCCATCTTGCATCCACCCCACTTCTTTCCCATTGTTCATTCCATCTGATACCATCCTTCTTTGCAACCTGACTAATGTCTTTTTTTTTTGGTAGAAAAATTTATTATACATACAGAATAGCCACTAACTAAAGGTAAACAAGCTAGGACAGAATTGTGCTAGATGGAAGATGGCAGCAAGCTCTTTGGAAACCAAACAGGTGGTGGCGGCTCCGGTCCTGACACAATGCTCATCACTCGGGGGCAAGTGCCAGTTCTGAGCATGGGCAGCAGGACCACTGCACCCAGATGCTTCTTCCTTCACCATCCAGCCACAAGATACACAGGCTGGGCTTTGGCTGGATGCACACCCAGGAATGGGCACTGAAGGAAGGCAGGGCTTCTCCTAAGTCACCCAACACCATTTTAAGCAACTGTTTTAATGAGATGATTTCCACACTCTATATGAAGTTCATAAAGGTCACCATTCAGTGAAGTACAAAACATTAAATTACAAACAGCAGCAGAGGTGGGCGGTGCCCTCCCCCTCCCATGCCCTCAGAAGTGGTGGTGGCGGGGATTGGGCCAGGCTGATATTAAACCAGGCCCCTTGTTTCCACGTACAAACCAATGGACTAAAAAGTCAATCCTACTCTATGTGGGGGTGAGTCCTTGGAAGCAGAAAAGGGGACGAGAGCAGAGGGGGGAGGCTCTGGTTCTGCAGCCCAGACATCACTCGCGCTACTCCATCTTCACTTTGGGGGGCCTCAGAAAGGTCCGGTTTTTCTTCTCTTTTTTCCCCTTTGTGTTTGCCTGGAAATTTCGCCAACTGTCCACACGCCCATCTCGACTTTCCTCAAAGTTCTTCTGCCACTCTCACTCTCTCTTTGCCTTTTCTTGTGCTTCAATCTCCTCTTCTCTTTGCCGCTTCCTTTCGTGCATTTCTTTAGCTTCTCTCTCTTTCCTCTTAATCTCCAATTCAGCAAAAAGCTTCATTGTCTGTTTGTAAACTGCCTGTTTGAACAATTCGGGGTCATCTTCTTCCACATTTGTAGGCTTCCCCTCTTTCTTTAGCTGTTTCTTTCGCTCTTTTAGGGTGTGCTCCATGTACTCCTTTCCTGCTTGAATGACGTCCAGGGCCCTCTTCTTCTGCTCCTGATCCAGAAGCAGCTTGTAGGCTTTGTCAACAGCTTCAAAAGCCTTCTGTGCTCTCTCTGCATCATCTTGGTTCTTGTCAGGATGCACCAATATGGATAGCTGCCTGAATCGCTTCTTGATTTCTTCATCTGTCACTTCTGGGTCTATCTGGAGAACCTCAAATGGGTGGAAGTTAAAATAAGATGATCCAGGCCGGGTCAGTCTTTCAATCTGATTTTTTGATGTTAAAACAGAATCTCTTTTTTCTATTTGTTTCACCGCGCTGTAGAAGGTCATAAACGCCTCTTCGGTGCTGCCACCGCCCGCCGCTCGAGGCCCCACTTTCCCCCGAAGCCGCCATTTTCCCCCCTGACTAATGTCTAATGTGAAAGTATTTGTAGATCCTGTACTTGATTGCATGCAGCCATGTGTGGGGGGAAGAAGGGGGTAAGAAAATTTGAAATTCACGGGATTGTGGAACTGAAACTAAAAGTAAACTAAAAGTAAACAAACAAACTAATAAAGACCAAAAAAAGAATATTTTGATTTTTCAGTTTTTTTCACTTTACTATGAGGTTTTTATGTCCTGGTAGATAATGAATTTCCTTTGCTTTTTTTTATTAATTCCCTTGATATTCCTGATTTTCTGTTCTTCCAGATGAAGTTTTTTCAATTGTTTTGTTTTTTTTCTAGCTCTATAAAATAATTTCTGATAGTATAATTGAATGGCACTGAATATGTAAATTAATTTAGGTAGAATTGTCATTATTGTCATTAGTATATTAACTGGGCCTACTTATTAAAATTGATATTTTTCCAATTGTTTAGATCTGACTTTGCTTGAAAAAAATGTTTTGTGAATGTGTTCATATAGTTCCTTGGTTTGTCTTGGCAGGTAGACTCTAAATACCTTATATTGTCTACAGTTATATTAAATGGAATTTCTCTTTCTATTGCTTGCTGCTAGGATTTGTTTGTCATATATATAAATGCTGCTGATTTATGACTTTATTTTATATCCTGCAATTTTTTTGAAGATGTTAATTATTTCAAGTATTTATTTTAGTTGATTTCTAGGATTCTCTAAGTTTACCATCATATTGTCTGCAAAGTGATACTTTTATTTCCTCATTGCCAAGTCTAATTCCTTTAATTTCTTTTTCTTCTCTTATTGCATTTGTAATACAATATTTGATAATGACATCCTCGTTTCATTACTGATATTATTGGGAAAGTTTCTATCTTATTGGCATTACAGATTATGCTTACTGAATTATATGTAGATTGATAAATAGATAGAGTATAGATGGGTGGATGAAGATATAGATATAGATAGATATAGATAAAGATATAGACATAGATATACACATAATTTTGTGGAAAACTCCATTCATCCTATGTTTTCTAGTGTTTTAAAGTAATGGGTATTGTATTTGGTCAATTGCTTTTTTTGTACATATTGGGAAAATAATATGATTTCTATTAATTTGTTAGTGATATGATCAAGTATATTGACAGTTTTCCTAATATTGAACCAACTTTACATTCCTATATAAATTCTACTTGGAAATAGCATATTATCCTCATGAGAAATTGCTGTAACCTCTTTCCAAATATTTTATTTGAAATATTGCATCAATATTCCTTAGGAAAATTGCTCTATATTTTTCTTTCTCTGTTTTGGCTCTTCCTGTTTTAGGTATCGACAAGATATTTGAGTCATAAAAGGAATTTGGTAGTATTCATTCTTTGACTATTTTTACAAATAGTTTATGTATTATTGGAATTAATTTTTTTAAATGCTTGGTAAAATTCACTTGTAAATCCATCTGATCTGGAGACATTTTCTTAGGGACACCATACGTTTTTTCAATTATATTTTCAATTATTTTTTCTAAAATTGGATTATTTACATATTTTCTTTTGAATTAAATTGGAAAATTAATATATATATATATATATATACATACATATATAATACATGTATTGTAAATACTTATCCATTTCACTTAGATTGTCAGCTTTTCTGTTAATAAGTCACCAAAAGAGATGCTAATTATTGCTTTAATTTCCTCTTCATTGGTTGCTAATGTAATATTTTGGGTTTTTTAGTACTGGTAATTGATTTTATTCTTTCTTGTTTTAAATCTATTTAACCAAAGGTTTAATTGTTTTATTTTCTTTTTCATAAAACCAACTCTTAGTTTTATTTATTAATTCAGTATTTACTTTAAAGTTTATTAACCTCTTCTTTGACTTTCATGGTTTCTAATTTGATATTTAATTGGGGATTTTAATTTGTCATCTTTATAGCTTTTTTGTTGCATGCCCAATTCATTGATCTCCTCTTTCTCTGTTTTGTTCATGTAAGCATTTAGAGAGATAAATTTCCCCTAAGAACTGCTTTGGATACATCCCATAAGTTTGTATGTAGTCTCCTTTTTGTCATTCACTTTGATGAAATTATTGATTGTATGATTTGTTGTTTGAACCACTATTTCTTTAGGATTAGATTATTTAGCTTTTAATTACTTTTATTCTGTCTTCCCATGGACCTTTAGTATACATAATTTATATTGCAGCATGATCTGAAAATGATGTATTTAATATCTCTGCCTTTCTGCATTTGGTTGTGAGGTTTTTATACCTTAATGTATCAATTTTTGTGTAGGAGCCAGGTATCACTAAGAAAAAGGTATTTTTTTTTCTGTCCCCATTTGACTTTCTCCAGAGGTTTATCATATAATTTTTCTAAAATTCTATTCCCCTCTTTAACTTCTTTCTTGATTATTTTGCCATTTGATATATCTAGTTCTGATAGGAGAAGGTTGAGGTTCCCAATTAGTATAGCTTTGCTTTGTACTTCTTTTTTTTTTTTTTAAAGCAATTGGGATTAAGTAACTTGCCCAAGGTTACACGGCTAGGTTTTTGTTTGTGTGGATTAAGTGTCGGAGGCCGGCTCTGAACTCAGGTCCTTCTGATTCCAGGGCCGGCGCTCTATTCACTGCGCCACCTAGCTGCCCCGTACTTCTTCCTTTAACTCACTTAATTTCTCCTCTAAGAATTTCAGTGCTATACTATTTGGTGCATATATGTGTAGTATTGATATTAATTCATTGTCTATGATACCTTTTTAGAAAGATGTAGTTACCTTCCTTTTCTCCTTTAATTCGATCTATTTTTCCATTTTCTTTGTCTGAGATGAGGATTGCAACCCCTGCTTTTTTTTTTAATTCAGCTGAAGCAAATATATTTTTTCTCAAGCCTTTTTCCTTTACTTTTTGTGTATCTCTTTGCTTTACATGTATTTCCTGTGAACAACATGGTTTAGGATTCTGGTATTTAATCCACTCTGCTATTTGCTTCCATTTTATGGGAAAGTTCATCCCATTCACATTCACAGTTATGATTCCTGTGTATCCCCTTCCATCCAACCTCTCCCCACCCTAGTTTATAATTTTTCTCTCTCTTTTCATCATCTTCCTCCTAACCAGAATTTTGCTTCTGACCACCTCCTCCCTCAATGTGCCCTCCCTTCTATTAGCCCTGCCCCCCTCCCTTATTTTTTTTCCCTTTCTCTTATTTCCCTATCACATAAGGTAAATTTCTACACCCTAACAGACTGTGTATGTTATTTGGTCTTAGAGGCAAATATGATGGTAGAAAGGCTCAAAAATCCTCATAAAGCTAGTGACTTTATGAGAAATCAAGATACTATAAAGCAGATCCAAACGAATGAAAAAAATAGAAGGCAATGTGAAATATCTCATTGGAAAAAGCACTGACCTGGAAAATAGATCCAGGAGAGAGCATTTAAAAATAATTGGTCTACCTGAAAGCCATGATAAAAAAAAAGTCTAGACACCATCCATTAAGAAATTTTCAAGCAATATTATCCTGATATTCTAGAACCAGAGGGCAAAATATAAATTGAAAGAATTAACCATTCTCCTCTTGAAAACATCCCAAAAAGAAAACTCCTAAGAATATTATAGCCAAATTCCAGAGTTTCCAGGTCAAGGAGAAAATATGGCAAGCAGTTTGGAAGAAACAATTTGAGTATTGCAGAAACAAAATTAGGATAACACAAGACCTAGCAGCTTCTACATAAGAGATCAAAGGACTTGAAATATGATATTCTGGAGGTCAAAGGAGGTAGAATTAAAGCCAGGAATCACTTACCTAGCAAAACTGAGTATAATGCTACAGGGAAAAATATTGTCATACAAAGAAATAGAGGACTTTCAAGCATTCTTGATGAAAAGACCTGAGCTGAACAGAAAATTTGACTTTCAAATGCCAGAAGCAAGAGAAGCATGAGAAGGTAATCAGGAAAATGAAAGAGTAAGGATATTATTAAAGTTGAGCTATTTACATTCCTACATAGAAAATGATCATTGTAACTCATAAAACTTTTTATATATGAAGACAGTTGAAGGAAATATATATATGTGTGTGTGTGTATGTATGTATACACACACATACACATATATGTATATATATGTATATATATATATAAATATCAGGATGTATTTGTATATAAATATATGTGTGTGAGCATTTCAATGTTCATGTATACATAGACAGAGGTCACAGGATGAATTGAATATGAAGGGATGATATCTAAAAATAAAATTAAGAGGTGAGAGAGGAATTTATTGGGAGAAGAAGAAAAGGAGAGATATATTAGGGTAAATTATCTCATATAAAAGAGGCAAGAGAAAACTGTTACAATGGAGGGGAAGAGCAGGACGTTGAAAGGGAATTGGACAACCTAATTCTCATTGAATTTGGCTTAAGGAGGGAATAACATTCACACTCAATTAGGTATGTTACCCTACAATAAATAGGGGGGGTGGGGATAAGACAGACGAGGATAGAAGGAAGGGCAGATTAGGGGAGAGGGTAGTTATAAGACAACATTTTTGAAAAAGGAAATGGTCAAAGGAGAAAATAGAATAATTGGGGGGAAGGATAGGAGGGAGGGAAATATATTCTTCCACTATGAAACTATTATGGAAATGATTTGGGTAACTACACATGTAAAGTTTATATTAAATTGCTTATCTTCCCAGTGGGGGTGGGTGAGGAAGGAAAAGGGGAAAATAATCTGGAACTTAAAGTTTTAAAACTAAATGTTTCAAAATCGTTTTTTTACATGTAACTGTGAAATAAGATATACAGGTATTGGGGTACAGAAATCCATTTTGCCCTACTAGAAAGTTAGGGGGGTGAAGGAGGAGGATATAAGAGAAAACAGATTGGGGAAAGTATTTACTAGGTTTGATATCTTGGTGTTTGGTGAAGAAGAAAGAGAGGGAGAGAAAAAATTGCTACTCTAAATCTTGTGGAAATGAACATTGAAAACTAAAAATAAATAAATTAAATTAAGAAAAAAAAAACCTCTGAGGTAAATACATTAAAAAATGGTGAGTTCTTATCCTCAAAATTGGGGTCTTTGGGTTCATCAAACAGTAGATTACTATAGTTATTGCCTGCTGTGTCTCATGTACCTAATCTATTCCACTGGTCCACTTCTCTATTTCTCAGCCAGTACCAAATAGTTTTCATGACTGAGGCTTTATAATACAGATTAAAATCTAGTATGGCTAGGCCACCTTACCTAGCATTTCTTTTCATTAATTCCCTTGGTATTCTGGACCATTTGCTCTTCCAAATGAATTTTGTTACTATTTATTTTTCTAGCTCGATAAAATAATTTTAGGTAGATTTATCGGTATGGCACTAAATATGTAAATTAATTTAGATACAATTATCATGCATATTATATTAGCTCAACCTAGCCATGAGCAGCTGGTGTTTTCCAATTATTTAGATCTGATTTTATTTGTGTGAAGGTGTTTTGCAGTTTTGTTCATATAGGTCCTGGATTGATATTGGTAGGTAGATTCCCAAATATTTTATAATGTCTACAGTAACTTTAAATGGGATTTATGTGGGTTTATTATATATCCTGCAATTTTGCCAAATTTATTTATTTTCTCAAGTAGCTTTTTACTTGGTTCTCTAGGATTCTTTAAGTATATCATCATATCATCTGCAAAGAGTGATAGATTAGTCTCTTCTTTGCCTAATTTGATTCCTTCAATTTCTTTTTCTTCTCTAATTGCTACTGCTACCATTTCTAATACCAGAAGGAATAAGAGTGGGGATAGTGGACATGCTTATTTCACCTTGATCTTATTGGAAATACTTCTAGCTTATCCCCATTATGAATAACACTTACTAATGGTTTTAAATAGATGCTTTTTACTATTTTAAGGAAGACTGCATTTAGTCCTATAATTTCTATTGATTTTAATTAGAATGGGTGTTGTATTTTTTTCAAAACTGTTTTCTGCATCTACGGAGATAATCATATGGCTTCTACTAATTTTATTGTTGATATGATCAATTACACTGATTGTTTTCCTAATATTGGACAATCCTTCCATTTCTGGAATAATTCTACCTGATCAAAGTGTATTATTCTTGTGACAAGTTGTTATAGTCTTTTTGCTAATATTTCATTTAAAAATTTTGCATCTATATTCATGAGGGAAATTGATCCATAATTTCCTTTCTCCATTTTGTCTCTTACATATTTAGGTTTCGGTAACAAATTAGTGTCATAAAAAGAATTTGATAGTACTCCACCAATTTTCCCAAATAGTTTGTATGGTATTGGAATCAATTGTTCTTCAAATATTTGATAGAATTTTCTAATAAATTAATCTGTCCCTGCAGATTTTTTCCTAGGGAGTTCATTGATGGCTTGTTCAATTTCTTTTTACTGAGATGGGGTTATTTAAATAATTTACTACCTCTCCAGTTAATCTAGGCAATTGATATTTGTGTAAATATTCATCCATTTCACTAAGATTATCTAATTTATGTGCATACAATTAGGTAAAATAATTCCTAATTATTGCTTTAATTTCCTCTTTAACAGAGGTAGTGTCATGCTTTTCATTTTTGATACTAATAATTTGCTTTTCTTCTTTCTTTTTTATCATATTGACTAAAATTCTATCAATTTTCTTTTTTTTTTATAAAATCAGATCTTAGTTTTATTTATTAATTCAGTAGTTATTTAATTTCAATTTTATTAATCTCTCCTTTGGTTTTCAGTATTTCTAGTTCAGGATTTAATTTGGAGTTTTCAATTTGTTCTTTTTCTAGCTTTTTCAGTTGCATGCTGAATTTATTGACCTCTATTTTCTCTATTTTATTCTTGTATGCATTCAGAGATATAAAACTTCCCCTAAGAACTGCATTTGCTGTATCCCACAAGTTTTGGTGTGTTGTCTCATTATTTTCATTCTCTTTTTTTAAAATTTTATTTATTTTTTTATTATTTTTTAAACAAATGCTTTATTAACTTCTGTTTTACATTATTCATTTCTGCCAGATTTTGAGTTGCACTCATTTTCCCCCCGTTATTCCCCTACCCAACCTCCCAGAATAGCAGTCCCACAAGATATCGCTTCCTCCAATCTGCTCTCTCCCATACCTTCTCCCATACCCCCATAGACTTTTCCATTAGAGGAAGGTGAATCTTTGTGTCCCAATGCCTGCACATCTTATCTCCCAATTATAAGCAAAAGAGTATTAATAATAATATTTATATATATTTGAAACATTTAATCTTAAGACCTTGAATTTCAGATACATTTCCTTCCTCCCTTGTCACCCATTCCCTCTGGGCAGATAAGTAATTCAGTATATGTTGTACATGTCTAGCTATGCAAAACATTATCATAGTAGATATATTGTACAAGGCTGCATATAATTCCCTCCCACTCATCCCACCCCCAACCTGGTCCACTCCCTACATGATCCTGTCCCTCTTCTATAGTGGGTACTTCCAACCTCCCCTCCCCACAAGGATGCCCTCCCATCCATCATCCCTCCCCTCAACCCCCTTCCCCCTATTCTGCTGCAGGTTGAGATATCCCATTTAGTATGTATGTCATTCTCTCCCTGAACCAAATTCAATGAGAATGTGGATTTGCCTTTGTTTTCCCTTCCTATTCTCCCCCTACCTTGCAACCACTCCCCCTTGCTTCTTCTACATGAGATAATTTACCCTACCCTGTCTTTCCCCATCTCCTCTTGCCACTTTCCTCTCCCACCTCATAATTTCATTCCTTGAGTATTCTCCCTTCCCAACAAATTCAACCTATGCCCTCTATCCATATACACACATGTTCACATATGTATTCATGTGACCACACACCCTTCTTCCATTATTTTCATAGTGAGAAAGATATCATGAGTCACAGTTATTGTTTTTTCATATAGGAATGTAAATATTTCAACTTTGATAAGTTCCTTTTGATTTCTTTTTCCCTGATTACCTTCTCAGGCATCTCTTGCTTCTTGTGTCTGGATGTCAAATTTTCTATTCAATTGTGTTTTTTTCCTCAAGAATGCTTGAAAGTCCTCTATTCGACTGAATGACCATATTTTCCCCTGAAACAAAATACTCACTTTTGCTGGGTAGGTGACCCTTAGGTTCATTCCCAGCTCTTTTGCCCTCTGGAATATCATATTCCATGCCCTTTGATCCCTCAGTGTAGAAGCTGCCAGGTCCTGGGCTATTCTGATTGTGTTTGCACAATATTGAAATTGTTTCTTCCTGGCTGCTTGAAGTATTTTCTCCTTGATCTGGGGATTCTGGAACCTGGCTATAATATTCCTGGGAGTTTTCTTTGGGGGATATTTTTCAGGAGGTGATCGGTGGATTCTCTCAACCTCTATTTTGCCCTCTGGATCTAAAACATCAGGGCAGTTTTCTTTGAGAATTTCTTGAAGGGTGATTTCTAGGTTCTTTCTTTGATCATGGCTTTCAGGTAGTCCAATAATTTTTAAATTGTCTCTCCTGGATCTATTTTCCAGGTCAGTGGTTTTTCCCATGAGATATTTCACATTGCCTTCTAATCTTTCATTTGTTTGGATCTGCTTGACAGCATCTTGATTTCTCATAAAGTCATTAGCTTCCATTTGCTCCAGTCTAACTCTGAAGGAATGAATCTCCTCAGTGAACTTTTGAGATTCTTTTTCCATCTGGCAAATTCGACCTTTTAAGGCATTCTTCTCCTCATTGCCCTTTTGGGCCTCCTTTGCTATTTGAGTCAGTCTATTTTTTAAGGTGTTGTTTTCCTCAGTCAGGCTGTTGACCCTCATTTCATACTTTTCCTGCATCCTTCTCATTTCTCTTTCCATTTTTTCCTCCACTTCTCTTATTTGATTTTTAAAGTCCTTCTTAAGGTCCTCTATGGCCTGCAACCTGCTTATGTTTTCCCCTGGGGCTTTTGGAGCAGGACTTCTGACCTCACAGTCCTTTTCCTGCTCTATGCCCCAAAATAGGAGTCTAGGGTTGCATTTTTCTGTTTCCTTTGCCTTGGCATGTTGCCACTTAATTGCTTGACTTTTGGGCTTGTTGCCACACTATGGCTTTAAGGCCAGCTAGAGGAATTTTCGGCCAGAACGTGTGGGGGGCAACTTCTGTTTCTGGCAAGCTGTAAACCCACCCACGACTTCCACCCTAGATCACAATCCAGATCCAGGGAGGTTAAAGACTGATCGCTGGATCTCCCTACAATTAATTGCAGGCCAGGAGCTGGAGCTGCCTTTGAAAACTACAAAATGGCGTGTCTCCTCAGCGGCTTCTAGCCTCCAGGGGAGCGAGCTGACGCATTCCCCCAAATACAGGTCCCAAAGTCCGTAGGACACTAACCTCTTACTTTGTCCTAGGCATGTCTATGTTGATAACTCTGGAGTCACCACGTGTTCTGGTGTCTCTCCAGCCGGCTGCTGGCCCTGCAGCCCTGGGGTTAAAATCTCGGCTCACTCGGACCTGGGCTCCACTGGGCTCCGCTTCCTGTGCTCTGCGTGTTGCGAGCTGCCGCCTCCCAGACCACTGCGCTGGTCCTTCCTGCAGGGCTGCTGGGCTGTCCTCAGCAGGAGGTTAGCTTCTCTGTGTCGTTCTGTGGGTGCTGGGGCTCTAGAAGTTGTTCAGAGTCCCCTTTTATATAGTTTGGGGGGAATCTGGGGGCAGAGTGGCTTGGATGAGTTGTTTCTACTCCGCCATCTTGGCTCCGCCTAGATACTATTTTCATTCTCTTGAATGAAGATACTGATTGTTTCTGTAATTTCTTGTTTGACTCACTCATTGCTTCTCTTGTATCTTGATTTTGAAGATTCATTTTTCTATTCAGCTATGCTGTTTTTATGAGGAACATTTCAAAACCCCCTTTTCATTGAATGTCCATCATTTCCCCGGAAAGATTTTGCTTAATTTTTCTGGGTAGTTGATTCTTTCTTTGAAATCTAAGTTCCATTTTTTTCTGAAACATTATATTCCAAGCCCTTTGTAAAGCCAACCATAAGCAGCTCTCCTGAGGACTGCTGCTATGAAAAATTTTAAGAATCTACTCACATAGCATAATGAACTCTCTATTTTACCAGCAATCCACTAAAGCAAAACATTCAAGAAACTAAAGCACAACACTCACAAGAACGTAACCTAACAACTTATTACTAAGTTGGCCATGTATTTTTAAACAAAACATATCATGCAATAAGTAACAATCTCCTCAATCAGCCTAAGGTACCCATCTAAAGTCTTCTTTCATCTTGATTGGAGGCTGACTTCCAGTCATGCTTAAGGGGTAGAGGAAAGTACAAAGGCCATCTATTCCTAGGTCACAGTAACTTAAAATATTATCCATTACTACTGAATACCCAAGTAAAGTTCTCTTTCAGCTTGACTTGAGGCTAGTTTCCAAACCCCACAACTCCTCTTCCATGCCCGCAACTCTTGCCTAGATTCACCCAACTGTTGCCTACATTCACAGGTAGGCAACTCTCTGCTCCTATTCCCTATTGCAGCTCATGGGGACAGCTTCACCCCAACCACTTTGAAGTTTCTATTTCTAGGAAAACAAGGCTCAACAGGTCTACAAAAAATATTTACACACATTAGAAATCAACACAATCCAACAGACAGAATGCTTCTATCTGAGAAAGTAACACCATTCAGCAGACAGAGATGTCTGTTGAGAACCAACACAGAAAAACAAACAGACCAACAGAGTGCCAAAATCACAAACATTCTCTCTCTCAGCTCTGCTTGGTCCCAGAGTACTCGAGCTTTTATCTGTTCTGCTCCTTCCTGTTCCACCTTCCTCTTCCACCCTTCCTTTTCTGCTCTTTTTGCAAGTTCCTCCACCATAAGCTCCATATGATGACCTCAGGCCTATTAAGGGCAAGGAAAGTCTCCAACCTCTCTTAGACCTATTAAGGACAACACAATGCATACTGTTTCCAACAAAGACTTAACACAATTGAACGCAAGGTTCAAAGTCACTTGATTCATTGAAAGAAAGAACAAAGTATTACTTTACTTGTCATTACACCCTCCAGTCCTTTAATGTAGAAGCTATTAATCCTTTGTAATCCTTATTCTATAATATTTGAACCATTCCTTTCTGTCTCCTGGCTATTTTTCTCCCCTCCTATTTTTCCTTGACTGGAGAATTCTTGAATTTGTCTACAATATTGCTTGGAGCTTTCATTTTTGGATCTCTTTCAGGAGGTAATAATTCAATTCTTTCAATGACAATTTTACCTTCTGATTTTAGTAAACTAGGACAGTTTTCCTCAATAATTTCTTAAAGGATGTTGTGCAGGCCCTTTATTTTATCATGATTATCAGGTATTCCAATAATTTCAAATTATCTCTCCTTTATCTATTTTACATGTCAGTTGTTTTTTCAATAGGTATTTTACTTTTCCTTCTATTTTCACTCTTTTTTTTCTTTAACTGATTCTCAATGTCTCATGGAGTCATTAATTTCCACTTACTTAATTCTAATTCTTCAGAAATCATTTTCTTCAGTTAGATTTTGTACCTCCTTTTCCATTTGGCTAATTCTACTTCTAAAGGATTTATATCATTCCATGGATTTTTTTCCATTTCATCAATTCTATTTTTAATGAGTTATTTTCTTCAGTCAATTTCTGTGCTTTCTTTTCCCAGCTGTTGACATTTTTCCCAGAATTTTTCTTCTATTACTCTTACTTAATTTAAAAGATGCTTTTTTAACTTTTCTAAGAGGATTTTTTGGGCAAGAGAACAGGTCATATTGTCCTTTGCAGGTTCACATGTAGGCATTTTGACATTTTTGTACTCTTCTGAGTTGCTATTTTGATCTTCCCTGTTGTTATAGTAGATGTCTATGGTCAGGGCTCTCTTATGGTTTGTCTGTTTTTACTATTTTCTTTTTATGTTTACCCAGTTACATGTAATGACAATTTTAACATTCATTTTTAAAACTTTGGTGCCAAATTTTCTCCCTTCCTCATTGATAATACATGCAATTTGATGATGTATAATCATGTAAAACATATCTATAATTCATTTTGTGAAAGAAAACATAGCCAAAAAGAAGTCAAGAAAAATAAAGTTGTTCAATCTATATTTAGATTCTACTAGTTCTTACTCTGGGCAGGGATATTATTTTTCTTCATAAGTCTTTCATAGTTATCTTGGGTCATGTATTGCTGAGAAGAACAAAGTAATTCACGAATGATCATCTTACAGTATTGCTGTTACTTTGCACACAGTAACTTTCACTAGTGTACTAATGTTCCTTTTTTTTCCCTGGGAGTATGATCCAGAACTGTGTATGGGCGATGGTCCTTTACCTTTCCAAAGCAAAGTCCTTTAACTGTTACCAACAATGTGTTTCATACCATCTCCTTCTGATCATTTGTTCAACCCCCCTACCATTTATGGAAGGAGAACTCAGAAGCTGCTATTCCACAGATGCAGATGCAGCCACTGGATGGCCCACATTGCCTGCACCACACTCCTAAGATTAACTACCTCCCCAGGGAGGGAGATCTTTTTGCTGATGTTCAATATTTTCTTGAGCTGGAAAATTTGTTTCATCCTGTCCTTCTGTTGGTTCTTCAGTATTCTCCAAAATTAGATTTGAGGCATTTTTAAATGATTTTCAGGGTAATTTGGGGGAGTTCAAGTGAGTTGCTCTTACTCTGTGATCTTGGCTCCTCACTTCCTCAAGAGATGAATACATTTTTTTAAATGTGATGGGTGCTTATAGTGGATTCTAATTAAATAAAATGATGCAGTGTGGATAGGCATAGAAAATTCTGAAGCCAGGAAATGTTTCACACTTTCTTAGAGCCAGGATAGATTGGTATTTCACCAACACTTCTGGCCATGCATTGAAATGTCATACCTATCAAGTTGGTGATGGCATTCCCAATATTCTTTCACAGAAATAAGGTCATATTTATTCTTAACACCTCCACTTACATTTAAATTCCACTGGAAGCATTAAAGCTGAATTTGAATGATATTTTTTTTCCAGAATAGGATGGATAGTCATTAAGGTGTTAGACTAAATAACTACTGTGGAAATTCCATGATTCTATGATGAAGAAAATAATAATATTGTGTCATTGAGTGTCTCAGTTGTAAAGGGTCTTCTGAAAGGATTAGATTAATCAATGCATGTTATATCAAGAAACTAAGACAAGAAGAGGTTAAATGATCTCCCCTATCATCATAAACTTAAATGCTGGCCATGTGACTTCAACCTAGGTATTCTAGATCCTGGTCAAATCATTTTCCCATCACATCTTGTTGAATCTCTAATCTAGAACTTGATCAAAAACAGGAATAAGACTAAAGTCTTCCAAAAATTTGTGGGTAAAGCTAATAAATTTCATACTACTTCCTCTTACACCACAAGTAAAGACCAAGAAAAATGTTTTCTTCCATAACTGTGTAATGTAGAACTTTTGTCTTTGTGTTTGTATGTATTACTCTAATAACTTATCAGTTTCACTTTAGAGATTAGTATGAAACAACTGAAAACAAAGAATTGTTTTGTGCTCATTTCAGAAATAAGAGGACAGGAAATAACAAGGTTGTGAAGTAACCGGGGGAAGATGATGGTGGCAAAGAATAACCAGTAAAGGGAACCAGGGAGCTGAACTCTGAAACTCATGGAGTGATAAAACAGTTGATCATCAAAAATGACAAGAGAATAAGTATGCTCATATAACCACAGGGAGATGGTGCACAAACAAATCTATAATCATCACAGACAATGTGAAACAGCACTACGCATGAATTTAGATCTGTGTCAAATTCTAGCTTGAATATATGCTAATTATATGACCATGGGTAACATTTAACTTTTCTAATAATACTTGGGTCCCTTAGTTATAAACTGGGTGATGATGATAACTGATGATGATGATGATGATGATGATGATGATGGCATTCATCATCTGCTCCCCCTCCCCATATTGATCAGACTAGACCCTCAGAAGTGTATATCTTTCTCTGCTGTCTGCCTCTTGGGAATAAGGATATTTGCATTGAACAAAGACATGATTAAAAAATATATGTAGCAGCATCATTCCAGGCTCTTTTCTGAACCAATGTCTCACTCCAAGTACTTTTTTTATCTATGATAGACTCCCAAATTCAAGGATTAGGGAAAGACAATGTGGTATGGTAGAATAGAGAGAACAAGGCCTGCATTATAATTCTGCTACAGTTACTTACTACCTGTGTGACATTCAGCAAGTCATCTTACCTCACTTTACCTCATTTTTCTCCTCTGCATGATGAAATAATTAATTTAAAATACTAAATGATTTCTAGGGTCCCTGATAGGTGTGTTATTCCATGACTTATTTTAGGATTTGGAGGAACAAGTGAATCCTCACTTCATGATATAGTATAGTATTAGGCTGAGAATTGAGAAGAGTGGTTTTCATGTTCATCTTTATTACTGACTCTTGAGCAAGTTATCAAGCCTTAAAGGACCATTTAAAAAATCAACATAAATAAACAAAAATTAATAAATAAATCTGTTAAACAAATAAATAACTAACATTTTTCCCTCACAATTTGAGGATTAACAAGTATTTTTATTTAGCACTATTTTAGTTATTGTCACCATTTTACAGATGATGAAACTGAGACTCAGTGATATTCCTGTGGTTACCCAGCCAATAGCATTGGAATTCTTCCCTCTTTTACCATCATCTTTAAGGGTTAACATGGTATTGTTCATGAAAACTTTATATATTTCTATAGGAAACTCTCCCTGAATGATACCTTAAAATTCAAGGAATCACATTAAAGCTGAAGCAAGCCTTAGGGAACACCATTTTATTTATTTATTTTTTTTTTTAAAGCAATTGGGGTTAAGTAACTTGCTCAAGGTTACACGGCTAGTCATTATTTATGCGTGGGTGCTCATTTTCTGAGGCCGGATCTGATCTCGGGTCATCCAAACTCCGAGGCCGGCGCTCTTACTCACTGCGCCACCTAGCCGTCCCTTTAGGGTAATTGGGGTTAAGTAACTTGCCCAAGGTTACACGGCTAGGTTTTTGTTTGTATGGATTAAGTGTTGGAGGCCGGCTCCGAACTCAGGTCCTTCTGATTCCAGGGCCGGCGCTCTATTCACTGCGCCACCTAGCCGCCCGGGAACACCATTTTTACAGAGTAGAGAACTGAGGCCAAGATCATTGACTATATGCTCAATCTTACTCAAATAATACATAACAGATCTAAAACTCATCCCAGTTCTGTCAGTTCCTGGTGGGTTCTTAAAAACATAGCATCCAGCAAGTGATAAGAAAAAACAGGACTTTAAGTATTTATTGTTTGATATTTTATTAAAGAACTATAGAAAATTTAAGCCACCTGGAGAATAACATTTACATTAAGTGGCATGTAATTTTGAATAAACCAATATTGATCTGATAATATTTCACTCCACAAAGTATTACTATAATTACAGTGTAGAGTACATCAGATGTGAGTGACTGTAGGGTACAGTGGAATGGTGCCAACCAAACCTAATTCTTTTATTTAAGTAAAAGTTCTGTGAATCTTAAAATCATTTAATAGGCTAAGGGTTTTGGAGGTGATAGTATTTTCTCTTGTGTACTATATCTTGCAATTTCTGTAGCTTCCATGAAGACAATCATAATGTCTCATGACTCAATGAGCTTGGATTCCCATAGGTGGGCAAACTTCTTTTTTTACTTCAATAGCAGAATGTTCTGGGTTGACATTGGTATTAGTACTATCTTAACTAAGGGGTTTGGAGGGGTTAGGGAGAGCTCAGGCAAGTTACTGTTTTATTCTGCCATCTTGGTTCTGCCTTCTATTTTTATTTTTCTTGACATAGTGCCATAAATCATTCACAAATAATATCCTTCAAGCTTTCTGGTTGTGAATGATTGTAATGCTATAGTATTTGTAATAGACCAGACTAAAGAGTTAAGAAGTGAGGAGCAGTAATGTCTATACATTGCCTTATGTTCTCCAGTTATTTCATCATTTAGCTGCCCAACTGAAATAAAAGAAAGTTACAAAAATGATGCTATTGAATAGCATGCCCAAAAGAAAAGGTATATTCTATTGTCCTTCTGTTATTCTTATCTCTTTTGAATTATGATGTTGCATAAGATTTTTAAGAGTCCATTGGGCAACAATGAGATCAAATCAGTCAATACTTAAGAAAATTAATTCAGGCTATTCATTGAAAAAACAAATATTGAAGCTGAAGATTAAATATTTTGGTCACATAATGAGAAGATAGGACTCATTGGAAAAATTCTGATGTTGGGAAATACTGAAGACAAAATTAAGAAAGGGCTACAAAGATAAGATAGATCTTAGAAGTAATGAGCGTGAACTTGGGCAGACTTCAGGAGACAATAAATGGTAGAAAGGCCTGCACTGCTATGGTTCATATGGTCATGAAAAGTTGGAAATGACTGAAGTACCAATCAACAATAACATCCCCACCTCTAACATTACAGACCTCTCTGATACCTCCTTGGTGTGTGGAACTCATCTAAATTCTGTAACTCCATGACACATAATTGTAAACTTTAACCTGACTTTGGAATAGGTGTTTGAAATAGAACTAGTCTAGCTAACAGTGGAGAGGCTAATTACAGGAATATGGTCCCTAAGGAGAAAATTTCTTTTTAAAATTGCTTTATTTTCAGATATGTAGTCACACAAATATTATTTACTAAACATCCTTCCTCTCCCATCTAGAAAAGAGTGTTTGTGACCACTCACAGACCACAAGCCAAGCCAAGAGAGTAGTAAACACCTCTCCTTCCATCATAACTTCTTTGAAGAACTGAAAACTTACAGGTCTCTAGAAGCACCTCTGAAAACAGCTGCATGAAGACCAGAATCTTTTTAAGCCCTATTTTAACAAACACTTAAAAGTCAAGTAATAGACCGGGGAAAATGAGTAAACAATAGAAAAAAAAATCTGATTTAGAATGTTACTAAGGTAACAAGGAAGATTAAAACTAACCCTCAAAAGAAGATAGTTAAAATATAGTCAAACTGCTATATCTAAAGCCTCCATGAGAAAATATGAACTAGCCTTAGGCCCATGGGAAAGCTCAAAAAGGATTTTGAACATCAGGAAAAAGAGGTAGAGAAAAAAATGGAAAGAGCAATGAGAGTAATACAAGAAAATCATGAAATAGCTTGGCAAAGGAGATACAAAAAATACTGAAGAAAATAACACTTAAAAAATGACTAGGTCAAATGGTAAAATGAGTCCAAAAGGCCAATAGGAAGAAGAATGCCTTAAAAACCTAATTGGACAAATGGAAATAGGTGTACAAAAATTCCCAGGAAAATAAACTCCTTAAAAAATAGAATTGGCTAAATGGAAGAGGAGACACAAAAGCTCCCTGAAGAAAATAATGCCTCAAAAATTAGAATTGATTAAATGGAAGCTAATGACTTTGTGAGAAATCAAGAAACAATAAAACAAAACCAAAAGAATGAACAATGGGAGACAATATTAAATATTTCATTGCAAAAACAACAGACCTGGAAAGAAGATCCAGAAGAGTGCATTTAAAAATCATTGGAATACCTGAAAGTCATGGGCAAAAAAGGAGCCTAGACATTACCTTTCAAGAAATCGTCAAGGAAAACTGCCCTGACACACTAGAACCATAGGGTCAAATGAAAATAGGAAGAATCCACTGATCACCTCCTGAAAGAGATCCCAAAATGAAAACTCTCAGAAAATTTAGAGCCCAATTTCACAACTCCCAGGTCAAGGAGAAAATGTTGCAAGCAGCCAGAAAGAAACAATTCAAACATCATGGAGTCACAGTTAGGATAATATAGGATTTAGCAGCTTCTACATTAACTGCTCAGGGGGCTTGGACTATGATATTCTGGATGACAAAAGAAGTAGGATTATAACCAACAATCACCAACCCAGCAAAACTGAGTATAACCTTTCAGGGGAAAATGACCATTCAGTGAGATAGAGGATGTTTAGCCATTCTTGAAGAAGAAAAAACAAACAAACACATAAATAGAAAATCTGACTTTCAAATACAAGACTTAAGAGAAACATAAAAAGATAAACAAGAAAGGGGAATAATAAAGGACTTAATAAATCTGAATTGTTTCCATCCCTACATTGGAAAATGATATTTGTAACTCACAAGAATTTTCTCATTACTAGGGTAGTTAGAAGGAGTATAAATAGAGAGAGCACACAGGTATAAGTTGAATATGAAGAGATAATAACTTAATAAAAGTAAGATGTGAGAGAGGAATGTTCTTGGAAAATGGGAGATATAGAATGGGATAAATTGCTTCACATAAAAGAATCAAGAAAAACATTTTTTACAGTGGAGGGAAAGAGGAGTGAGGTGAGGGAGAGTGAGTGAACCTTACTCTCATCAGAATTGCCTCAAAGAGGGAATAACAAACAACTTAACTGGGTATAGAAATTTATCTTACCCTACAAGAAATTAGGAGTGGGAAGGAGAAAGAGAAGTGGGAAGTGATAGGGGGGAGGACAGATTAGGAGAGGGGATAGTCAGAAGCAAAAAACTTTTAAGGAGGGGCAGGATGAAAGGAGAGAGAGAATAGAAAAATGGGGGGGGTATAATGGAAGGAAATACAGTTAGGAATAGTAACTATGAAATAATTTTGAAACACTATTTTTTCTGATAAAGGTCTGACTTCTCAGACACATAGGAGAAATGAGTAAAATTTATAAAAATAATACTTATTCCCCAATTTATAAATGATCAAGTGTCATGAACAGTTTTCAGATGAATAGCCATATGGAAAAAAAAAGTTCTAATTCACTATTGATTGGAGAAATACAAATTAAAACAGTTCTGATGGGAAACAGTCTTTATAGCAAATGCCCTAATAAAGACTTCATTTCTCAAATATATAGAGAACGGAGTCAAATTTGTGAGAATACAAGATATTCCCAGGTGGATGTATTTTCCAAGGAAATGAACAGTCAATTTTCTGATGAAGAAATAAAATCTTTCTATGGGTATGTGAAGAAAGTGCTCTAAATCACCTTTGATTAGATAAATGCAAAGTAAAACAACTCTAAAATAACACCTCATATCAATTAGATTGACTAATATGACCAAAAAAAAGACAATGATGTATTTTGGAGAGGATGTGGGAAAATTGGTACACTGACTCACACTGGTGGAATTGTTTTATTTTTTTTTTCTGATTCTATGTCTTTTTTTTTTATAAACAAATACTTTATTAACTTCTGTTTTACATCATTCATTTCCGCCAGATTTTGAGTTACAATCATTTTCCCCCCATTATTCCCCTACCCAACCTCCCAGAATAGCAGTCCCACAAGATATCGCTTCCTCCAATCTGCTCTCTCCCATACCTTCTCCCATACCCCAATCGATTTTTCCATTACAGGAAGATGAATCTTTGTGTCCCAATGCCTGCACATCTTATCTCCCAATTATAGGCAAAAGAGTATTAATAATAGTATTTATATGTATATTTGAAACATTTAATGTTACGACCTCGAATTTCAGATCCATTTCCTTCCTCCCTTGTCACCCATTCCTCCTTGGGATATAAGTAATTCAGTATATGTTGTACATGTCTAGCTATGCAAACATTATCATGGTAGATATATTGTACAAGGCTGCTTATAATTCCCTCCCACTCATCCCACCCCCCACCTGGTCCATTCCCTACATGATCCTGTCCCTCTTCTATAGTGGGTACTTCCAACCTCCCCTCACCCCAAGGATGCCCTCCCATCCATCATCCCTCCTCTCATCCCCCTTCCCCTATCCTGCTGCAGGTTGAGATATCCCATTTAGTATGTATGTCATTTTCTCCCTGAACCAAATTCAATGTGAATGTGGTTTTGCCTTTTTAGCCTTCCTTATTCTCCCCCTCCTTTGCACCCACTTCCCTACATGAGATAGTTTACCCTACCATGTCTCTCCCCATCTCCTCTTGCCACTTTCCTCTCTCACCTCATAATTTCATCCCTTGAGTATTCTCCCTTCCCAACAAATTCAACCTATGCCCTCTATCCATATACACACACATTCACATATGTATTCATATGACCACACTCCCTTCTTCCATTATTTTCATAGTGAGAAAGATATCATCAGTCACAGTTATTGCTTTTCCATATAGGAATGTAAATAGTTCAACTTTGATAAGTTCCTTTTGATTTCTTTTCCCTGATTACCTTCTCAGGCATCTCTTCCTTCTTGTGTCTGGATGTCAAATTTTCTATTCAATTCTGGTTTTTTTCTCAAGAATGCTTGAAAGTCCTCTATTCCACTGAATGACCATATTTTCCCCTGAAACAAAATACTCAGTTTTGCTGGGTAGGTGACCCTTGGGTTCATTCCCAGTTCTTTTGCCCTCTGGAATATCATATTCCATGCCCTTCGATCCCTCAGTGTAGAAGCTGCCAGGTCCTGGGCTATTCTGATTGTGTTTCCACAATATTGAAATTGTTTCTTCCTGGCTGCTTGTAGTATTTTCTCCTTGATCTGGGGATTCTGGAACCTGGCTATAATATTTCTGGGAGTTTTCTTTTTGGGATCTTTTTCAGGAGGTGATCGGTGGATTCTTTCAAGCTCTATTTTGCCCTCTGGATCTAAAACATCAGGGCAGTTTTCCTTGAGAATTTCTTGAAGGGTGATTTCTAGGTTCTTTCCTTGATCATGGCTTTCAGGTAGTCCAATAATTTTTAAATTGTCTCTCCTGGATCTATTCTCCAGGTCAGTGGTTTTTCCCATGAGATATTTCACATTGCCTTCTAATCTTTCATTTGTTTGGATCTGCTTAACAGCATCTTGATTTCTCATAAAGTCATTAGCTTCCATTTGCTCCAGTCTAACTCTGAAGGAATGAATCTCCTCAGTGAACTTTTGAGATTCTTTTTCCATCTGGCAAATTCGACTTTTTAAGGCATTCTTCTCCTCATTGCCCTTTTGGGCCTCCTTTGCCATTTGAGTTAGTCTATTTTTTAAGGTGTTGTTTTCCTCAGTCAGGCTGTTGACCCTCATTTCATACTTTTCCTGCATCCTTCTCATTTCTCTTTCCAATTTTTCCTCCACTTCTCTTATTTGATTTTTAAAGTCCTTCTTAAGGTCCTCTATGGCCTGCAACCCACTCATGTTTCCCCTGGGGCTTTTGGAGCAGGACTTCTGACCTCACAGTCCTTTTCCCGCTCTATGCCCCCAAAATAGGAGTCTAGGGTTGCATTTTTCTGTTTCCTTTGCCTTGGCATGTTGCCACTTAATTGCTTGACTTTTGGGCTTGTTGCCACACTATGGCTTTAAGGCCAGATAGAGGAATTTTCGTCCCGAACGTGTGGGGGGCAACTTCTGTTTCTGGCAAGCTGTAAACCCACCCACAACTTCCACCCTAGATCACAATCCAGATCCAGGGAGGTTAAAGCAAGAGCGATTACCCCCCAAGACTGATCGCTGGATCTCCCCACGATTTGTAGGCTGGGAGCTGGAAATGCCTATGAAAACTACAAAATGGCGTGTCTCCTCAGCGGCTTCTAGCCCCCAGGGGAGGGAGCTGACGCATTCCCCAAATACAGGTCCCAAAGTCCATAGGACACTAACCTCTTACTTTGTCCTAGGCAAGTCTATGTTGATAATTCTGGAGTCTCCACAGTTCCTGGTGTTCTGGGGTTCCTCCAGCCGGCTGCTGGCCCTCCCGCCCTGGGGCTAAAACCTCGGCTCACGTGGACCTGGGCTCTGCTCGGCTCGGCTCCTGCTCTTCGCGCTGCCAGCTCCCAGACCGCTGTGTTGGTCCTTCCTGCTGGGTGCTGGGCTGTCCTCAGCGGGAGGTTAGCTTCTCTGTGTCGTTCTGTGGGTGCTGGGGCTCCAGAAGTTTTTCAGAGTCCTTTTTTACATAGTTTGTGGAGAATCTGGGGGCAGAGAGGCTTGGAAGAGCTGTTTCTACTCCGCCATCTTGACTCCGCCCCCACACTAGTGGAATTGTGAACTCATCCAACCCTTCCTGAGACCAATTTGGAACTATGCCCAAAGAAATCTAGTTCTCTATCACAAAGATATCATAAAAAATGGGAAAGGGAACTCCATGTTCAAATATATATATATATATATATATATATATATATATGTACACATATATGTATACATATATATACACATATATGCATGCATGTATGTATGTATATATGTATGTGTATATATGTGTGTGTATGTATGTATGTGTATATATATATATATATAGCAGGTCTTTTGGGGTAGCAAAATATTGGAAATGAAGGGGATGTTCATCAGTTGCGGAATGGCGGAACAAGTTGTGGTATATGAATATAATAGAATACTATTCTACAACAGAATATGATGAATAGATAGATTTAAAAAAACTTGACTTATATGAACTGATGCAAAGTGAAATGAACAGTACTAGGAAAACATTGCACATAGTATCAGCAACATCCTGTGATGATCAAGTATGAATGCTCAGCCCTTCTCAGAAACAAAATTATCCAAGACAAGTACAAAATTCTAAGGAAGAAAAATGCTATCCCTATCCAGATAAAGAAATGATGATCTGTGAATGCAGATAAAAACATATTTTTCCACTCACTTTATTTTCTTCTGTCTTTATCTCTGTTTCTTCTTTCACAAGTGTGACTAATACAAAAAAATTTTTACATGATAGCACATGTATAAATTATGTCAAACTGCTTATTATTTTCAGATGAGGGAAGTGGAGGGAGGGAGAACTATTTGAAACTCAAGATCTTGTAAAAATGAATGCTATTTTTTTTCTTGACATATAAGTGGGAAAAATAAAATGCTCTAAAAAAGAAAAAAAACTGGAGGTACTACTTTATACCTATTAGATTGTCTAGTAGGAAAGAAAAGGGAAATGACAAATATTGTAAGGGATTTTGGGGAAAAAATGAGACATTAAGGAATTGTTGGTAGAGTTATGAACTGATTTTGTAGAACAATTTTGAACAAAGTGCAAAGGACTTTAAAACCTGCATACCTTTTACCCTAGTGATACCATGACTAGTTCTGTATCCCCAAAAAAGATTTTTAAATATTGGAAAAGGAACTATCTGTACAAAAATAACAGCGTTCTTCTGGTGGCAAAGAATTGGAAATTGAAGGGATGTCCATCAATTCAAGAAATCTGAAGGGATAAAGCAAATCCTGATTTAAATTTGAAGAAAGTGTTGTAGAAGAAAGGCAGGAAAAAGATCATTATGGATAGATAAATGGAGAGATAGAGAGATGGATAGATAGATAGATAGATAGATAGATAGATAGATAGACATGGGTATAAAAACTGATAGAGATTGGGACCTGTAGTCTAGAAGGACTGAATTGAAATCTAGCCTCAAACACTTATGCCCTATTTAACGCTGGGCAAATTATTTCACTTCTGTCTGCCTTAGTTTCTCCAAAAGTAAATTGTGGATACTTATAGTACTTACCTCCCCGGATTATGGTAAGGATCAAACAAGATAGTCTTTGCAAAGTGTTTAGCATGGTGCCTGCCACACAGTAGATAATTAATAAATGCTTGTTTCCTTCCTTTCTTTCTTCTAAGAGGAAGTATCTGCTCCAGAATGATGATCTAATGCAATCCAAGCAAGTAATCATATTTATGAAGCTTTCCCAAGGTGCAATATAATGGGCATATACAAGGAAAACGGTAAAACGGTCCTGTTCTCAAGGAGTTTACATTTGGAATTGGTGGAAGGAAAACACAAAATGTAAACAGATAAGTATCAGAAGACTGTTGCCTTCACCCAGAGCTAGTTTGGGTCTCCCCAAAGGACACTGTTTCTACTAGCACTAGGGGGAAGCCCTCAATGTGCTATATCTGGTCATGCCACAAGGTGGTGTTCAAAGCTAAAATTGTAGTAGCTCATTCACACAGAGCATGTGCAGATAATCTACGTCTTAGCATTATTTTGCTTCCCTAGTGTTCCCCAGGTTCTATGTTCTTATTAAAGGATAGGAGTAATGCAATGATAACTCATCATTCTTTTTATGCGTCTAGAAATTTGGATCCCCAGTCATTTCACTTTCTAATATAGCCCTGAAAAAGAATTTCCTTGATTATTATCTAGAGTAAATATGTTTAACACAGTATTGAGTGAAGTATAACATTTATATTTATGGTTCTTATATTAGCCCTAAACTCTCTGCTGACATCTAATTTCTCATCTCTGGCTTCCTACTAACATGTCAAAGTGGATGTTCTGTAGACATTCTAAAATGGAATTTTATCATTTTTCTCCAAAAATCCTTCCCCTTTACAAACATCCCTATTTATGTGCTGGACAGCACCAATCTTCCAGTTCCCCAGGTCACCACCTATATGTCATCCTTAATTTCTGTCTCTCATGCCTCATATTCAATTTGCTGCCAAAGTCTATTGTTTTCACCTTTGCAACATCTCTTTTCCTAAAATTCAAGTAGTGACCTCACCCCCCCAACTCAAAAGCTCTAATGATTCCCTATCGCATTTAGGATCAAATATAAAATCCTCTCCTGGGCATTCAAAATCCTTCATAATCAGCTTGTCTTTCCCTATTACTATCTTCTTACACTTCTGTTCTGAGATCCAGTAACATAGCCTCTTTGGTCTTGCTAGAAGAGGACACTCTTAACTACCAACTACAAATTTCCATTGACTGTCGCCCATACCCAGAATATTCTTCCTCCTCATTTATGCATCTTAACTTCCTTGGTTTTCTTCAAGTCACAACTAAAATCCTACTATCTACAGGAAACCTTTCCCAATCCCTCATAATTCTTTTTTTTTATTTATTTATTTTTTTTTTTTTTTGAAGCAATTGGGGTTAAGTAACTTGCTCAAGGTTACACGGCTAGTCATTTTTTATGCGTGGGTGCTCATTTTCTGAGGCCGGATCTGATCTCGGGTCATCCCAACTCCGAGGCCGGTGCTCTTACTCACTGTGCCACCTAGCCGCCCCTTTTAGGGCAATGGGGGTTAAGTAACTTGCCCAAGGTTACACGGCTAGGTTTTTGTTTGTGTGGATTAAGTGTCGGAGGCCGGCTCCGAACTCAGGTCCTTCTGATTCCAGGGCCGGCGCTCTATTCACTGCGCCACCTAGCCGCCCCCCAATCCCTCATAATTCTTATCCTTTTGTTGATTACTTTGTATGTGACTGTTATTGACACTTAATAAGATTAGGTTAAAGGAGACAAGCCAATAGTGATACACAGTTACAGAGTTTATTCCCCAAAGCCAGCAGAACTGAAAGAGTCAAAAATTGGTTCCTGACTGGTGAACAGAGGAATCTCAAGACTTTTTATATATTTCAGAACCATCCCAAGTCAGGATGTCCATGCCACAAACTTTATCACTTCCATTTGTTACCATCTATAGGTGAAACAGAGTTCCTTGGTTGTAAATGCAAATTGACCAGGACCAAGAGCATGATCTATTTACATGTTATGGTCTCAGGATGTCTGTTTTGCCCTCATGTGGAGTCAGTCCCAAGATAAGGGGAATCTCACCTCTGGTCTTTAAAGTTGCTAACACAGGGAAAGGCATTTTTAGATCTATCAGAGCAGTTTGATTAATTCAGACTTTGGCTAAGATATGATATTAAATGGTTATCACTGTATATAATTTATTTGTACATAATTGTCTACATGTTGTCTCCTCATTGGGTTGTGAGTTCCTTGAGGTCAGGGACTGTGTTTTGCCTTTCTTTGTAGACCCAAGGATTAGCTTAGTGCTTGGCACATAGTAGGTATTTAATAAATATTTATTGACTCTCTAACCCTTGGTAATAACTTTTTTCTCCCTTAGACATAGTATAATTCTTTGTATCCACAAAGGGTCCTTAACCTGAACCTGAGATATTTTTGAGTTTTTATTACTTTATTTTAAAATAAATATTTTACTTACTATGTGCCAAAATATATAATAGGATAAAACAAAAATTGAGACACATATTACCTTTTTTCAATGGGTTTACAGGGCAGATACACACATGGCTACAAGAAAACAGACAAGATTTTATGAAAGATAGAGATAAAATGCCATAAGAATTTAGAGGGAAGAAGGGGAATGAATTGACATGTTTGGTCAAAAGCATTTGTGGACAAGTCAGCATTTCACTATGGTCTTAAGGACTGGGAAGGATTTTAATAGATGGAAATTAGGTTAAAATGTAACTGGTGGGACATTTCAGGCAAAGGTAAATATAAGAAAAATGAATTGAAATGAAAAATTATCTTTCATGGGTTCAGAAGAGGTAAATATAATGGAATCATAGAGTATAAGAATAGCTATAGGAATAGTAATAAGAACTGGACCTAGAATTACATTAGTACATTGAAGTCCCAGAAGAAGAAACTCCTTCTACCAGAGTAGACTGGCATAAACTCTGAAACTTATGTATTTATAGAATTGCTTAGCATTGTGAGGTTAAGTAATGTCCTCAGGGTCACAGAGTCATTGAATGTTTGCAGTATGATTTGAGACTATAACATTAGTCCATACTTACATTATACTCAACATTCTAAAAATCAATTAGTATAATTTCTTTTAATCTTCACAATGACCTTGTAAAGCAATAATTCTAAGTATTATTGTTCTCATTTTGTAAACAAGGAAATTGAGTCAGAGATTTTAAATAACTTTCCCATAGAAACAAAATTAATAAACATTAGAGAAAGATATCAAATCCTGACTCAAAGTTCCTTGTACTTCCTTCTCTATCATATACTTGAAAACTAGATGGGGATTCAATCATTGCAAGGCTTGAATCATAGGCTAAATGGTTACAACTTCAGTGATGCTATCAGAGCTGTGCATTGTAAAGATTGATTTAGGAGTGCTGTGTGTAGATTGGAAAAAGCAGGGACTGCAGGTGGGGAAAGAAGTGTAGAAGCTACTACAAATCTAAGGTGGTGGCAATGTAAATAGAAAAGAAAATGGCTATAAAAAATAACATAAATATTATGGGGCTGAAGAGTAAGGAGAGACAAAAATGATTCTAAGATTTCAACCCTAAGTAACTGGGGAATGTTGACACCATTAATCTTAATTAAGAAATTAGCAGGAGAAGTAGCTTATTTTGGAAGAGGAATAACAAATTTTGGCTTTAGATGCATATAGCTTGAATTGTCATCATGGTGTCATAAGGGATGTGAAAATGCCCAATGTATACCAAGGAACATTACAGTTATTTTCAGCCCATCAACTATCAAAAAATGATAATATTTGCCCCAATTCATAGATTTATCGCTGCTTATGTCATAACATTTAAGAGACTGGGACAGCATGGATCTGTCAATTGTTCCATCTTCAAACTTCACCTTAACGATTAGTTCCAACTTTGTTATTTTTCCCAGGGAGTATATTTTACCAAAGTGGCTAATTTGATGCAGGTGGATGCTCCCTTTTCCTAGTCTCCTTTTCTTGGACACATTGACAGAGAAAAAGTTCATGGTTGTAGAAGCCTTGGGAAACATCTGATTAAGCAAGGTCTCCCAATTCTTAGAGTTTTCCAGATCATAGTTCAAAGCTGGGAAGCATTTCAGCAGTCATTTATTCTTACCCCTCCCCTTTTTTTATTACACTTAAAGAACTGAGGGCCAGTTTGGTTAAACTACCTAGCCAAGGCCATATAGGCAGTATCAGAAAGGAGATTTGAACCCAAGTCCTATGATTCCAGAATTGGTGCTGTTTTACGCTACTATCCTCTTTCCCAATAGCTAGATTATGGGTTCTCCATTTAAGTAGAGTTCAGGTGCATATATACTTACAAGCATATCTATATAATTATATTTATAACTATATCTTTATCAGTATATGTATGTCCATATCCATCAGTCAACAAGTAACCATAAGATATTCATTATTTGTCAAGGACAAATAAGAACTAAAGGGAGAAAACAAAACACTACCTACCTTCCAGAAGTTTATATTTTAGCATGGAAGATATCATGTAATAGATAATACACTGGACCCAGAGTCATAAAACACTTGCTTCACTTATTGCTTCAGTGACTTAATAACATGTGACTAGGGGTGAGTCACTTAACCTGCAATGACCCTCAATTCCTCATCTATGAAATTAGAGGACTGGATTAGATTACCCATAATGTCCCTTTCCATCTAAATCTAGAATGCCTCTGTATCTCTCTAGCCATCATTTTATCTCTCTATCTACCTACTTATATATATATATATATATATATATATATATATATATATATATATATATATACACACAAAATAAACACAAGATAATTTATGAGGGAAGAAATTAATATTATCTATTAATTATCTATGTATCTACCTATGCTACAGTTAATTGTGCATTTTCAGCATTTAAGTAGATTTCTATTGTAAAGCTTAATTGTAACCCCCAAGTAGAATTATTGGTTTGTGACAGCAAGGTCTGTTTCTTATTTGTCTTTAATCCTCCATAGCCAGTAACAGTGGTTTGCATTTAAGAAGTATTTAACAAGTGCTTGTTGAATTGAACTGAATTGAATTCTATGTAAATTAAGGCTATGGTTCTTTGTTCCATTGTTCTTCCCTTGATTGTTCCCTTAGCTGCTGAGGTTGCGGTTGTGTTTATATGGATAGCAAGGGGGGAGGTGGACTAAAATCTAAGTTGGCTTTTCTTTCCCTGATGGCTCCTAAAGACTTGATATTTGTTGCACCTTTAATTTTTTGCTAACAGAGCTGCTCATGGTTTCCTTAGCACTATGGGTGAATTTTGAATGTGTATGTACTTTGCCCTCTTTTTCCAATTCCCCTCTTTGCTGGCTACTTAGAATAGGCAGCTGTTTACCCATTCTCAGGGGAAAACTCTGCAAAGCTAATGATGCTGGTAGGGGTTCCATTCATTGCAGTAAAATGTCAAACAGGGTACTTAGGAAGTCGAATTGGCTGGAGAATGTGACTGTATGTTATTATTTAGAGAAGGGGGGAAAGGTAGGTCTGTCAATTCCATGCATTTAAATGTCATTCTTGTCTGTTTCATGGAGTTTTATGTCAGGTTGAATATAACAGAGATTCAGCTGGTGTGAGTTAATAGAGCTACTTCTACAGTTAAATATTTTTTCCCCTAGAGGAGATGTGGAAATCTGGCCAGTCTGATAGGAAGGCAAGGGATTTACATTTCTTTAAAGAAAGAAAGAAAGAAACCCAATTACACTTGCATCAGAAACTGGACAAGATGTTTATAGAAATTTAATTGTTGGTACTGCCCCTCTGAAGAATATTAACATACTCATTGACAGAGAAGACTCAACTTTCCTTACCATAACCATTAAATACATATCATTTCTCTGTCTCTGTCTCTGTCTTTGTCTTTCTCTATTTCCCTCTTTGTCTGTTTCTCTCTTCCTATCTACACAGAGAAATAAACTATATGTGTGTATACATATATGTGTGTGTGTGTGTGTGCATATACAGAGAGAAATATCTATAGATATAGACATAGATAAATAGTATGTATATTGTGCATATATCCATATCCATATATTATATCATATGTGTGTAAGTGTGTATTCATGTATGGGTACAATGCCCCTGTTCTGCTATCACTTGGGCATATATTTTGAGCTTCCTATACAATCAGAGAATATCTGAGTTCCAATGGACCTCAAAGGTTCCCTAGTTTGGTATGTACTTGTAAAAAGGAGTCACTTCTATAACAACCTGACAAAGAGTTATCCAACCTCCATTTAATGCTGGGAAACTCATTACCTTATTAGACAATCCATTCTACTTTTGATCAGACTCAATCATCATCAGTTTGTTTTTTCCCTTCTGCTAAGCTAAAATTTACTTCTGCATAAATTTCATCTACCGATCCTAGTTTTTCTTTGTAGGTTCAAGTAAATCCATCCTCATCTTTCTTCTCTATGACCACTGCAGCTATTTTACGGTTATGTGGGGTAGAGACCAATACCAGATTTTTAAAACTGAAGTCTTGAGTCAGAAAGTAGAAAGAGTCCTTTATTCTTTCTCAGGAGAAAGGACACAGCCATTGTCACTCAAGTAGCATTAGCCAGGGACTGCAAATTGCAGAAGCTCACAGGCTTCTGTTATCCTAATCCTAAACAGTCCCACTTCCTTGGATGGTCTCACCACTAGTTGGTGAGGTAGGCTCACAATCTCTTTGAGAACAGCTAGCTAATTGGCTCAAAGTAATCGCAATCCTTCATAACCATAATTATTCATAAGTCAGTATCCTATCAGAGGACAGTGTTTTCCAATCCCTCTTTATGAACTAAATTATGTATCCAAATTGGAGACAGCCAATAAGAGTTAGAGTTGACAATCCCTTATTATCATAATTATTCATTTGACCCTTCTACACAATC